>JAQIXU010000346.1:0-39201 GCA_034701245.1 Strigamia transsilvanica | reverse complement strand
ATTGATGATTTATGAAGTTTTACACTAAATTATTGATGATTTATGAAGTTTTACACTAAATTATTGATGATTTATGAAGTTTTACACTAAATTATTGATGATTTATGACATTTTACACTAAATTATTGATGATTTATGACGTTTTACACTAAATTATTGATGATTTATGACGTTTTACAATAAATTATGGATGATTTATGACGTTTTACACTAAATTATTCATATTTTTTTATGTTGTACACGAAATTATTGCTAATTTTTGATGTTTACACTAAATTATTCATATTTTTTAAAAATGTTTTACACGAAATTATTGCTAATTTTTAATGTTTTACACTAAATTATTGATGATTTTTGTAGTTTTACACACAATTATTAATGTTCATAGTTTTGTGTTTTATGACTAATCAAAGTGAATATCTGAATGGAATTTCTAAATTATTCACGCATGAATACCAATATCATTTATCAAGTCGATCTCAATGACCCGTGTGCAACATCAAACGATTGTTCACCCATAAACAACGGTCACTGTGAAAATGGACGTTGCACTTGCCTTCCTCACGCAGTGCCCCTCAACACGAGTGCATGTATTGCAGGTAAAACCCCCTCCACACCCCAAAACAAACACAAACAACAAAAACAACCAAATTCCTCTCTTTCAAGGATCCCTCTTGGGATTTCGCTGTTTCACCAACTCCCAGTGCCAAAACCGAGTCCCGAACAGCGTGTGCGACAACGACAACGGATTCTGCACGTGCGCAGTCGGTTACGTGCCCCATCAACGCGACGCATGTCTCGCAGGTGCGAATAACAAAACTAACTAAATCTCTTCCGTAACTTAATTGCTTCGTGTGTTCGTTACAGGAAGCGGTTTAGGCGAACACTGTTTTATCGATTCGCAGTGCCAATTAAACAACAAACTCAGCCATTGCAAACTGCAGTTCCGCAAAGGTTATGGACGCTGCGCGTGTCTTCCTGGATTCCAATCGTACAGAAATCACACCTGTGGCGAGAGTAAATTAAATAGATAGATCAAACTCAGGATGTTTTCTTATTCTTTTTCTAATTTCGATCTTCTTTGTGGCGTTTTTTTCTGCGCACAGTTCTTGGTGCAGGGTGCACGAGTGACAAAGAATGTCGTATGTTGGATCCCAATTCGCACTGCACTCCTAGAGATGTGAAAAGTTCTTTTTGCACTTGTGCGCGCGGTTACACGGTCTCGAGTGACGGTTTGCGATGTGTAACCACGTACAAAGGTTTCTAGTTTCCCTTTCTAGGTTGCACCCAGAGGTGGGTAGAGGGTTGAGGGTAGAGATTTTGGAGGTTTAGAGTGTGGTGAGAAAAATTTGTGGAATCTGTAGGTGGGATTTGTAAATAATCAATGGGGCACTTGTAAAAATGGGGACCCTTGTTAAAATTTTGATGAATTTCGATGAATTTTGATGAGTTTTGATGAACTTTGATGAGTTTTGATGAATTTCGACAAAGTTCACCACAATTTCGACAATTTTCACAACAATTTCGACAAATTTCACCACAATTTCGACAAATTTCAACAAATTTCGACAAATTTCACCAAAATTTAGTTAAATTTCAACAAATTTCGACAAATTTCACCAAAATTTAGTTAAATTTCAACAAATTTCGAAAAATTTCAACAAATTTCAACAAACTTCAACAAATTTCGCCACACTTTTGACAAAAATTTGGCCAAAATTTCCATGCCATGGGCCTCCGATCCTCTAAGGCTGCCTCTGGTCGCACCTTTAAAAAATAAAAAACTAATAAAACACTATAACTTTTCCTGAATATTTTAATCGTAGGCATCTTTGATCAGCCATCATCCTTAGGTAAACATTGTCGGAATTCCGAGCAATGCCAACTAAGAGACCCCTACTCCATTTGCGACGCTGGCATCTGTCGGTGCGTCGAAGAAACTGCTAACTGCAACTCAAAAAATTCAGGTGACAGATTTACAAAAACATTAATATTCATTCGAGTTTATAAATCTAATTTTACATCTTTTCAAGGATGTCACAACGATACGTTCCAATGCCGCAGCGGATGGTGTTTATCTTGGTACTACGTTTGCGATGGGAAACCCAACTGCGACGATGGCAGCGACGAAGACGAGTGCATTCCCTTTAGTTAGTCGATCAAATAAAATATTTTATTCATTAAAAAATATAAAATATTGTCTAGATTGCCCGCGACAAGCCCATCAATGCGGCGATGGGAGTTGTTTACCGCGTAGCAAAGTGTGTAACGGTCGACGCGATTGCGCAGACGGAAGCGATGAAGATAACTGTTTCAATAGTAAACTTTATTGCCGAATCATCCTTTGTACTCTCTTAATAAGTTCCACTTCACCTATAATTGTTTTTCTTTTCTTTTTATATATTTCTTTAGAGTGTAATTCAAAATCATTCAGGTGTGGAGATGGCGCATGTTTGCCCCAGTATGCATTTTGCAATGCTGCAATCAGTTGCAGAGATCTGAGCGATGAAATAGTTTCGCTCTGTGCCGGTGGTAAACGCAGACCGAAACCGCTGTAGTAGAGATGTATATTTGATTTTTATTTTTTGTTTGTATAGAAACAAATTCTTGTCCTAAAGGAACATTTCGTTGTGCTAACGGCCGATGTAGATCTACCGCAATTCTTTGCACGGGTAAAGATGGATGCGGTGATGCGAGTGATGAAGACAGGTGTAGTGTTTGTTGTAAGTCATTTTTAATGTTGGTTACTAAATCCAGTCTAGTTGTGAATCCAAATTTACGATTAAAACGAAATTCGTGTTCGCAAGTGTACTGGAATCGGTAAAACATGGCGCGCTGTACGAGATCTAATAATTTTTTTTTAAATTTATAGTTTGTAAGAAACCGGCTAATTTAATATTCTAAATCCATCATCGAACAAACACATTTTTGTCCATAGATGTTTATTCACTTGTATATATCAAAAATACACAAATATTTACACAAAACGATTCGAATCATTTCATCTAAATTTTTGTCACATAAAATTCTTTTATAAATTTACAAAGAACTAATAAATTGTTAATTACCATAATAATTATAATAATAATCACTCAAATGAGGACAAAGCATGTATATTTCTGTTTTTAAAAACATTTTGGAATAAAATACAAATAACCAACGGATAAAATTCGATTCCAAAAATAACAATTCAAAATTTGGCAATTTATTTTTCTCATTTTACCGAACAACTTGGAGCGTACCAGAATGCAACGTCCAAAACGTTTCGACAAACTTATAGCCGCAGTTGTTCGCCAAATATAAACTCGAATTACAACATTTGTCCGAGCGCACTTGTTCGTTCGCCAACAACGCGAATTTCTCACTCTCCGTCAAATTAAATTGCGCCTGGGAAAAATCAACCGCCGGAAACGCAAATTCCTCGACGCAATTCTTTCCTTGCACCGTTACTAAAGTGTTATTAGGACTCGAGTAAACATTGTGCGATCTGATTGACGCCATCACACAAGCGACTGTGTACGTGGATGCGACCATCGTTAAAATCCCGGCCGTGTACGTCACAGAACACACAAGTGTCACCTCAAAAGAGAACATTTTTCTTAGAATTTTTTTTAAATAAATAAATAATTCCAAATCTTACTTTAAAAATTCGATCAAAAATGAGCCGGAAAATGTCCAGGGCCTTCAATTGCCTCGTTAATGTGTCGATATCTGTGTACGAGAACCAGCCGTTTTTCCTTCCTTCACCGAGAGCTAAAAGAAATTCAGTTTGCTCGGCGATCTGTTTAAACGTTCGCGTGTCGACAAATACGCGCCAATCCTATCAACAGGAGTTGTAATTTAATCGAAAATGTTAAATAAAATGATCAATAGTTTACCAAAGCGGCTAAAAATTCTCGTTCTAATTGATTAACATCTTGAGTTTCCATCGAGGCGGATAAAGCCCATTCGTAGTTCAATATTTCATCGTCTTCACCTTCGTCGTTCATGAATTTGGAAGCAATAATCTGAAATTAAGCGAGTTTTGACGTTAATTTCTTCGATGAAACAAGTCAAAAGAATGTTGATAAATATACCACTGAGGCTAGAAATAAATGGGAAGAGGAAATCGAATGTAAATATTGCGGGTTGTACGTTCGGAGTCGATCAACGTAAACGAATGCCAGCATCAAAGTACAAGGTGAAAGTCGTGCTCGTCTGAAATCATTAAAAATGTTGATGATTTACGAATTATTAATTAAAATGGTTCGAATTTACCTCGATAACGATGCGGCAAAGTGCATGTCCAGTTGGCCAAGTTTTGGCGGAACATTTTGTGCGAAATATTCCACAGCCAGGCCTAAATAAATACAAATAAATTAAATTAAACTGAGGTTAAGTTTTTCTTGTTTTTCTTGTTTTACTTGTTAAGTGCAATGATGGCCGATCAAGTCGGTTTCGCAGTGTTTTCCTGAAACGTGTTGCGAACTGTACAAAAAGTGGTCAAATTGTATAAAATAACAATTGATTGTAAATAATTTAAATGTTGTCACCTGTTCAGCTTCGTTTTGCATTTTATTATGAATTGATTGAATTAATCAAGTACGAACGTGAGACGTTGTTTCGAACAATATGTCACGACTTCGATTTAAATCCGTCAAACCTCAAACAAAAGTACAAATTCGTAAGAAACATCTGTTTAAAAGTAATAAAAGAAACACAACTAATAGTTTATACCTAATCGCTCACCAAATAAGGTAAATAAACGTGAATCGAAGAGAGAAACGTAATGGCCAATGGCGGCAAAAGATCGGACAAGTTTTCGGTTTTCAACCCTAGAAGGCGCCACGAATTTATTTTGTAAAATTATATTTTGAATAAATTATAAAATCCTGTAAGTATGCAAAGATCGTTAAATACGTTCCCAATCCCGTCGGGAATCCGGTTTAAATTGACTTCAAGTGGTTTTAACATTGCGGATGACTTAATAAATGTAGATCCAGTCGAGTTAGCCAAAGGTAAATATTTCTTGAATTTGAGTTTACGATAAATAAAATAAAAAATGAAAACTTAATATTTATATCCTCAGAAATAGGTATTTCCTTAGAAGAAGCAATTTCACTTTTGGATCTCATTCACCCATCGACGAACAACAAATCCTCATTCAGCTTATTGGATTTATCAAAACAAGAAAATCGCAGTCGCCCAATCATCACATTCTCGCAAAAACTGGACGAAATGCTCGGAGGTGGCATCCCATTATCAAAAATAACCGAAATTTGTGGCCCACCAGGAATAGGCAAAACCCAATTATGGTATACAAGAATCTCAGGAAGCAAATATTTGACACTAAAAATATACATTTACAGTTTACAACTGTCTGTGGATGCCCAAATCCCTCGCGAATTCGGTGGTTTAGGCGAAGAAGTGGTTTATATCGATACAGAGGGCACTTTTACTACTGAAAGACTAACAGATATCGCGATTGCAAGTATTCGTCACTGTCAATTCATTGCCCAACAACACGACACATTGGGTATAAATTTTATTTTTACAATTAAAATCCAAACAAATCAATTATTTGTTCGTTTACAGCTAGTTTGACTGCTGTAAAACAATTCACATTGGAATCCATACTCGATAGAATTCATTATTTCCGGTGTGTTGATCACATTCAACTCTTAGCAGCGATTAATTTATTACCAGATTTCATAACAACACAACCTAAGGTAAAAAAAAAAAGATAATAATTAACATAAATTAAAATTACACTTGAAAATAACATTCAGGTGCGTCTGATTATAATTGATAACGTCGCTCTCCCATTTCGCATTCATTTTGAGGGGAAAATGGACACCAGAACGCGAATTCTCAGCGAACTTGGTCAAACTCTGATTCAACTTGCAACACAACATAAATCGGCTGTAAAAAAAATTACAATTCAATCAAAATTTTGAATCTAAATTTTGAATAAATTTTCTAGATAGTTATCACGAATCAAATGGGCACGAAATTCGACAGTGACGGCAAAAGTTCACTCGGCCCAACTTTGGGAGAAACTTGGGGCCACGCGTGCACTTTACGTTTGATTTTATCGTGGCAAGGAATTGAGCGTTTCGCAACTCTAAATAAATGTCCGTTCAAGCAGGAATCGAGCGTTCAATTCCAAATAACTGTAAAAAAAAAAAATATCCAAAAAAACAAAACATTAAAATAAAAATATTTACAAATTCTTGTTTTAGACTGCTGGAATTCGTGACGTAACAGTCGGGAAAAGCATAAATAAACGCCAATCAGAGCTCGATAATGAAAACAGCAGTAAAAAATTGAAAAAGGATTTATGATTATGGACTTTCGGGTATATCGAAGGGTGCTGAAAGAGGGGGTTCGTCGGTTTCGAGCACCGTGTTGAACTCGGAAGCTGATGGAGAAACGTCATTCGCAGGACTGACGTCATCCAAACCGATGGGAATTAGAAACGGAGACGCCTGGCTCGCAGAAGGATCCGTATCCCGTAAATCGAGATCGTCAACTGGAGAACCCGGAACGGACGACTAGAAAGAAATATAAATTTAAAAAATAATAATAATTTTAATGTTTGACAAATAAAAACCTCTAAATCAATTCGTTTTGCCGCGCTGGTTGTACTCGCGGGACTTGCACTTGTAAATTCATTCACCGTTTCCGTTTTAATTTCAAATGTCTAACGAAATTAATAATTATTATTGGTTTAATTCTTTTAAAATAAAATTCCAGTTTTACTTGATCGTTACTCGATGTTTCCGCATTATTTTCTAGCGATGCGAAAGGCCGTCCGCGATGTTTTCGCCCGGGTACGTCGGTTCGCATAGCATTCATGTAAATGCGCATTTTTTCCAGCATGTAATTCGGAGGGCGAAAACCTAATAATTCATTCAAAATAATTCCCGGCGCATTCCTTGGAATAAAATAATCAAAATTATCTTTACGGCAAAGTGCGGTTTTAATATTATCAACCTGTACTCCTCGGATTCGGCGAGTTCTTGAATATCGCTTAATATGAGTATATATGCTTTGCCGCCCGTTGCAGGCATCAAATTGTTTTCGTAAAGCCACTGTTTGTCGTCCGCATCGCCGCAATATTTGAATAATTCCGGATGTTTGATATATAAACGGCCTCGCGTTAATCCAAAACCCAGCGCCCTAAAAATAAATTCATAAAATCAATTAAATTCATTTTTTTTAAATTAAATTTTTACTTGTTTGCTCTCGCTCCCATCACAAATAAAAGATCGTTAGTTAATCGATCAGGATTCCACTAAAAAAATCAATAAAAATCAATTTTGTAAATGGATTTTAAACCGTTGATTATTTACTTTTGGTCCTTCGCGTTTAATCGGTTCGTTTTTGTTTTTCGACGGAGTAGATCTTCCCGACGCGCCACCCGAGAGATGCAACGGCGGTCTTCCTTTCTTCCTTTTAACCGGAATCTGGCTCGCTTCCGAATCGGTGTCGGAATCTTTTCTCTTTCGCATCAAAGGGCTCTGAAAAACAAAAGAAAAAATTATTTCATTCAACGAAAGATGCGATTTTGGATTGAGCTTTTAGTTGCGACTCGAATTCTCCTTCCATTCCGGCATTTACACCGCGCTCAAAATTCACCTTTCCTTTTTTATCAGCAAAACCTTTTACCCTTGAAAAAGGTCGGCCGAATTTCATTTGCGACTCCGTCTGACTCCCGACCTCGGAATCCGAATCACCGATCGGTGTACTGCCACGAGTGTGCGACGTAGTGTACATTTTCTTCGCCTTTTTGTTGAAAAATAACGTAAATACAAACCAAAATACAACGTTTAAACACGATATTTTTTACCTCTTCTAACATCTGTCGACAAACTGTTTGGACATGTTCATCGCCCACCGAATTACTTCCGTTATTTTTCTTGATATTTTCAATTCCTGGTTTAAAAAATTTCTAAACAAAAAAAAATTTTGATTAAATTTCGGTCAAATTGACGACATAAAACGCGCAAACCTCGACGTATTTTTTAATAATTTCATCTAGATCTTTATTTATGCTTTTCTGAAGACTCTGACGAAGTATTTCTAACGATTTAGCCGCGCTGCTTACATATCCGATCCTTGAAAATGCACAATTAATTTAATAATCAACAGTTTTATACCTAATTTTAAAAAATTTACCTCGCCCTGTGTATTGCAACAGTCTGCGACCTGTGTGTTGTTCTGTACGTAGATTGACCGGAAGGAAAATTGTTTAAATTGAACGGACGCATGTGAAATGTATTTTCCTGTTTACAAACAAACGGATTATAATTCGCCATTAAAATTTCTACGATAAATGGTTAATGTACCCAGTTTTCTAGTTCTTCTTTGTAATTCGTTTTGATATTGGAGACGGGCTCAAATTCCCATGATTTTGAATTCACGGACATTATGTCATCGTGTTGGTAGTGATGTTTGATGCCGTCAACGACTGGAAAGGGAATGTCGTTGCTCCCACCTTTTGGTGCTTGTTGGATAACCATTCTATATTTGGAGAATAATTTTACTATTAATAAACTGTATCGTGGTGAAATTAAATAAAACTTACGGTCGGTCAAATTGTACGGGGGAATGCGATGGAGAAAACGGTAAATTCTTAAAATTAAACATTGTTTTTGTAGCGATGGACCTATGAGACTCGAGAGATCGACTACGATGGATCGAGTTGTGATCGAGATTACTCGATACTATACTCGTAATAATTAAAATAAAAGAATTTACAAAAATTCTGTTGATTAATGAGAAGTTTAATTATTACCGGTATAGTAAAATAATAATCCGTTTAATTTATTTTTGCAAAATTAATTCGAGTTAGTTGCCACAAGATGTCTTCACTTTGCTGACGTAATGGGGCATATGTTTTACTCGATTTCCTCGGGGATTTCCTACACTGGCATTCCAGGGTACCGCGAGCTAACAACTAATAATTCTTTGTAAGTTATTGATCGTTCTATAAGTTGTTTTTTTTTAACTTCCATCGCCATAGACACGGCTAAATACAACATTGGCATTACTTGTCAACCATTTCCTTGCTGGACAAACCGTAATTACAAGTACCGGTAAGCACAACAATAATGAAATTTTTAATTATTAAAAAATATGGATACGTAAATCGTAAAAAAAAAAATACCAAAAATAGAAAAAGGACCAAAAAAAAATCGAATTTATTTCATTTTTAAGTTATTTTGGTTTTAGGTTATTTCGGTTTTAAGTATTTTATTCAATAAATTCTCTTGCAATTGCACCATGTTGCACGTGACCTTGATGAACGAAATGACGTGATATGGTGCAATGCAATCTTGACACTCAAGTTTCTAATCAAATCTTTAATTTACCTTTCAGTTTAATCGCAAAACATGGCAACCAAGAAGGGCCCGCCGAACTCACAACTAACTGGCGACGAGTCAATCATAAGAATTCCACCTTATTATTACATCCATGTGTTGGATCAAACAACAAACGTCACACGAGTCGAAATTGGACCTAAAACATACATCCGCCATGAGAACGAGAAGTACTATTCAAATAAATTTTAAAAAATCACTTATTAATTAATTAAATTTGAATTATTTCAGGATTTTATTGGGTCCGGACAAAATGATAATCGTTCCCCCACGATATTACTGCATAATTGGCAACCCCGTTATTCGCGGTGCCGATGACGCGATTGTATTTGACACCGTCGGACAAGCCAAACTACGCCACGCCGATCACGAAGTTCGTTTAGAGCAGGAACCATTTCCTTTGTACCCCGGTGAAGAAGTCGTAAAGAAAGTGACGCGACTCGAAGTCGTCGCCACCAACACTGCCATGCGCATCCGCGCTCTGAGAGATTTCGACGATAAAGGCGTGAAAAGAGCACAAGATGAAGACGCAAGAGTCGTTAAACGACTCGCCGGTGACGAGTGGTTGTTCGAGGGGCCGGGTAAATGATCGAAATGCGGAGATTTATCCGTTTATTTAATTATTTATATATATTTTAGGTACTTATATTCCGAAAATCGAGGAAGAGGTCGTGGAATCTATTCGTGCGACTGTTATTAAACCAAATCAAGCTCTCAGGTTGAGGGCAGTTATGGAAAGCGTCGATAGGGATGGCAAGAAACGAGTTACCGGTGAAGAATGGCTCGTGAAACGAGAAGGCGCGTACTTACCAGGCGCTAGAGAAGAAGTAGTCGACATAGTCGATGCTTACGTACTTACGGAAAAAGTAAAATAAATTAATATTTAATTTTTTTAAAAATAATTTGTGTATTTTTATAAATGTAGACGGCTTTGCACGTTAAGGCGACTAAGACTTTTGTGGACGATTTCGGCGTGAACCGTAAAAACGGCGAAGAGTGGTTGGTTAAAATGTCCGACAGCGAAACATTCATTCCGAATGTTTACGAAGAGGTCGTGAGCGAGGTGCAAATCACGACGCTTACTAACCGCGAGTATTGCGTGATTTTGGACCCGGTTGGCGCGGATGGGAAGCCACAACTTGGTCAGAAGAAATTAATTAAAGGAGAGAAATCCTTTTTCATGCTGCCGGGTGAGACGTTGGAGGCGGGCATTCAAGCCGTTTACGTTTTGAGCGAAAACGAGGGCCTTGTGTTGAGGTCCAATGAGGCTTTTGAAGACCAATTGTTGGTAAATTGATCTAAAATAATTTAATTTAAATTTAAATTTGAATAAAACAATTTTTTTTTTAATTAATTAGAAAATTAAACGTCAACCGGGAGATAGGTGGTTGATTCGTGGACCGTGTGAATACGTTCCACCGGTCGAGGTCGAAGTTATAACTAAACGTGTTTCTATTCCGTTGGATGAAAATGAGGGTATTTACGTTCGGGATATCAAATCAGGAAGAGTAAACAATATATAAACGTTTAGTTGAATTTGTGTTAAAAATATTTTATATTTTTTAGGTGCGTGCAATTTGCGGTGAAACGTACATGTTGACTGAAAACGAGGAATTGTGGGCCAAAGAACTGGCGCCCAGTGTAGATGAATTTATCGCCAAGGGATTTGACCCTTTAGCCGACCGTGGTGAGCGGGGAAAAGGCGCCGGGCAGCAAATTAAAAGGGAAAAAACGAGAGTGGTCACTTTCCGAGTTCCACACAATTGTGCGATGCAGATTTACGATTTCAAAGAGAAAAAAGCGAGGTTTGTTGCGAAGAAAAGCGAATTTTATTACAATTTATCGTGATTTTTTTAAATTAGGGTCATTTTTGGCCCCGAGTTGGTCATGCTCGGACCTGAGGAGCAATTTACCCAGTTGAGTTTATCCGGTGGGAAACCGAAAAAACCGAATATGATTCGCTCGTTGTGTCTCTTACTGGGTCCTGATTTCTGCACCGATATAGTCACGGTGGAAACATCCGATCATGCGCGGCTTCAACTTCAAGTGGCTTACAATTGGTAAATATATTTAGAATTAAGAGTTTGTTTATTTTATTTAATTTATTTATATTTTTTTGCAGGCATTTTGATTGCGGTAATAAAACGGCTCTAGAAGCGGCGAAATTGTTTACCGTTCCCGATTTTGTTGGTGACGCGTGCAAAGCGATCGCGTCGAGGATTCGAGGCGCCGTTGCGAGTGTTCAATTTGACGATTTTCACAAGGTGATTTTTAAAATAAATTTTATTCCAGATTTATTTCATTCTGATATTTGTTGGTAGAACTCAGCTAGGATCATCCGCGTGTCTGTATTCGGTGTAGACGAAAACCAAAAAATTCGCAAGAGTTTTATTTTCCCTCAAAACAATCTCGTTGTGACCAGCATCGATATTCAAAGCGTGGAACCGGTCGATCAACGTACGAGAGATTCGCTTCAAAAATCGGTGCAGCTTGCGATTGAAATCACTACAAATTCGCAGGAAGCGACCGCGCGGTACCGAATAACATTTTAATCGATTAAATAGACAGAAAATGCCAACTATTTTTGTTTAGACACGAAGCGCAGCGAGTCGAACAAGCCGCCAGAGGTCGGTTAGAACGACAACGTATAACGGACGAAGCGGAAGCTGAAAATTCAAGAAAGGAATTGCTCTTGTACCAAGCTGCGAGTGCTGCGGTTGAAAGCACCGGGCAGGCTAAAGCGGAAGCGCAATCTCGTGCCGAAGCGTCGAAAATCGAAGGAGAAGCTGCGGTGGAACAAGCGAAATTAAGGACTCAAGCTGGTAACATCGAAACGGTAAAATAAAATCGAAAAACTCGCGTAGAATTCGAAATAACTGATTATTTCCTTATTTTAACGCCAGGAAGCGGAACTGGAGCGCCTTACTCGAGCGAGGGAGGCCGAAATTAACTATGTTAGAGAACAGAACGAATTGGAGGTTAAAAAAGCGAAAGAAATGGCCGACATTGAGGTGGAAAAGTTCCAAAGAATTGTCAGCTCTCTGGGAGCGGATACTGTCAAAGCGATTGCAACTTCGGGGCCCGAGATGGAGGTTTGTTTACAATTGATGTAATTTATGTAAAATTTTGATTTTTTAAATTTTTTATAGATGAAACTTCTCCAATCGTTGGGACTTCAAACAACTTTAATCACCGATGGAAAATCTCCGATTAACTTGTTCAACACTGCGCACGGATTGATTGCAGGTGGATTGTTTCAAGGCAAACCGAGGAAACCCAAGGAGCAGGGAGATTCGGTTGCTTTGGATGATTTGTAAGCAAATGACTGACTGAATTGGACAAAAAGACCATTGCACAATGAATTATTTGTATGAAAAGATGCTTTATTTTATAGATGTGGTAAAATTAAGTAAAGTTTACGTGATAATTATATTTTTGCGAGTAATTAAATAAAAGTTGTTTTGAAAAAACCTGAAAAAGGTCAAATTCAGTTGATTGTTATTCCTTAAAAAACAAAAATGCATTTACAAATCCTACGAATCAAACCACAATTGTGTAATTTGGAATGTAATAGCAAATAAAAATCACTTTGACACTATTTTCTAAATGCGTTATTAATTAAAATAAAATAAAATTTTGAATTACAGGTAACACAAACAGGGAAAAATCAATTAGTTTGTCATAATTATTCAACTTTAAATTTAAATCTTGGCCAGCAGGTCAATAAAACTGAAATAACTCGCACCTAAAGTTGTAAAAAAAATACTCTCCCACATAGAAATTGGCGAATTAAAATCGTAGGGCAAAGAGGAAGAATTGATTATGGTATTAAAGGATTACAAATCTGATTATTTTAGTGGGAAAAACAAAGTATTTACAAACAACGGTATATTTTTTTTTTCATATTTCTAAATCCAAAATAACAAAATCACAAAATCACAGACGTTTAACTAATCATATGATATTTATCGTCGTAAAGAGTGGTTTGTCTTTCCCGTAACTGACCTAGTCCTCAATTATTTTTTTATTTTGCTCCATGGTCGAAGCAAAAGCTGAAAAAATGGATTGTTTGCTCTCGCTGATTGGTCCAGCACGAGTTATAAATCTTGTTCGACTTCGAGGACGAAAGAAAATAAAATAAAAAAAAAAGATTAAGACAAAAGACGACAAATTAGGTCGAATTTTTACTTCATCTTTATCAACAGCATCTTCTCTTTCCTTTCTTCTCCGTCCTAGCCAAATGAACCGTGTCATCATGCCGATGTTGCTGCTTCTCTTTTTGGTCTTTTTTTGTTTTTAAGACAAGTTTAGTGATTGCGTTGAACATCTGCAGTTAAAAACCGATTAATTAGTCAACTCGCGACTCGTGAAACCCAAAAATTCAATTCACTTCTTCAACGTTTATATTTTCTTTGGCACTTGTTTCGAATAACAAGATTCCCATTTGATCAGCAAACCTCTGCGCATCTTCGGTTAACACGACTTTTCGATCGGGGTCATCACTTTTATTACCAACTGTAAAAACAAATTAAAATTATTCATTAACCCGCGTGTTTGGATGGTGAGTTTTTAATATTTTTAGTATTTTTTACCCAATATTCTGTTGACAACTTCGCAATTTTGCTCGATTTCGTGTAACCATCGCTTGACGTTCGCGAAAGATTCGCCGCTCGTCACGTCGTATACGACAATAACTCCATGAGTTCCTCTGTAATACCTATCGATGTAACGGTGAGGATTAATAAACCAATCAAAACTTATATCAGTAATCGTTTTTTCTTTTTTTTCTTTTTTTACGTCGATGTGATAGTGCGAAATCTCTCCTGTCCTGCCGTGTCCCAAATTTGTAACTTCACTCTCTCGTCGTCCACTTCAATTGTCCTTATTTTGAAATCAACTCCAATAGTTGTTATGTAATTCCCTGCGAATGATTACGCAAATAAATTCATTTAAAAAAAAAACAAATAAAAATTTTAAAACATTTATTTCAAACTCACCCGTGAATGTATTATCCGCAAATCGAAGCAGTAAACTGCTTTTACCGACACCTAAACACAGAAAAAGTCACTTTTGTACGCGAGTAGATGAATTTTTCGAAAAAGTTTGGAATAAAGTGACATTTTAAAAACGAGAAAGAAAAAAAAGAAGATACGACATCTCAAACTGAGCAGTTGCGAGTGCACATTAATTTACACTTTTCACTGCTCGATCCGATAGGAAAATTTAAAATGTCACATTCCATTAAAAGTAGACATACCACTGTCGCCTATTATTAAAAGCTTGAATAAATGATCATAGTCCTTGGCCATAATTAAGATTCAATTTATGCTTTGATTCGGTCGGTACGGAAGTTTGAAACCGGAAGTAAGGGGCGGGATTGAGGGAAATCGAAATGACTCACCAACGGATCATGCGCACTCGTTCTTACCTCACAGGAATGTGTAGTTGACCGCATTTCTCGCCACATATCGTTCATTAAATTTTAAATTTTTATTTCATGTTGATATAAAATAAAGAAAAAAGTATCACGTTTAAAAATATTTTATTATCATCATTGAGTAACTACATGAGTTTTTTATTCTGAAGACGTGACGATCGCCGAAAACCTAGCGACTGATCCACCGATGACGCTTCGGAACTAGATCTCACCCGAGTGGATCTACCGACTACCGTCACTCCACTTCCACTCTTGCCTAAAATATCTTTGATTACGACGGTGGGTGACGCGCGTAATCCATTCACCATGCTTTTCTTCGGAGAATTAAGTGCCGTCGCTCGTCTATTCTTGATCGGGGTGGTTTCTACATCCGATTTAAACGTATCTTCCGGTAAAATACTTTCAACTTTCCCTCTCCGGGTCGATTTTAATCTTGTTAATCCCTCCTGTAGTCTTTTTAACGTTACACTTTCGTGTTTTTCGACTGCTGCACTGACGCAAATGACGTCATCTTGCGAATGGACTTGTTTCTCTAATTTTCTCTTTTTTCGTCGTCCATTTTCTGGAGTGTCGCGGACTTGTGGAATTACGATTTGACAACTTGAATCATCGGACTGCAAACGAATAAAAAGATTAAAAACGAGTCTTTAGACCATGTTTTAATAGAATTACCTCATCGATGACCAACTCGGGGATCTCGTCAAACCCATTCTGATAAGCTTCTTCGATTCCGTTTTGTAAACTATTTGATTCGGAAATTTGTTCCGTTTCAACTTCGTTTTCCGTTTCTTCGTCGACAACCGTCTCTGGATTTATTTCTGGTGTCGCTACGGTGACGTCCATCTGCTCTTGTTCCGTTTTTGTCAATTTCAACGAGTTTTTTCGGCGTTTTTTCGGAGATTTCTTCTTCTTGCACGATCCGGGCTCAATCTGTTGCGGAACTTCCTCCAATATTTCTTGAACACTACGTTTTTTCGGAGATTTCTTCTTCTTGCACGATCCGGGCTCAATCTGTTGCGGAACTTCCTTCAATATTTCTTGCACATCAGTGTTCGCATCGGTTTTCTTTAGTTTCTCCTCTCGCTTTCGTTTTTGGGATCTTTTACTCGGAATTAAAACGGGGATTTCATCGGCCAAATCTTTCCTTCTACTAAATAAAAACTCGAATTAACATTAAATTAAATTAAATTAAACAAAAATAAACTTACTCTCGATTTAAATTCCTAATAAATCTTTTAGCAGCTTTAGGCAAATTACACAGAATAGGCTGAATAATTTCATCAGAAATCACTTCAAAAGGCTGAAAAAAAAAATTTTTAAAATCAAATAAACTTAATAACAACAAAATAAAGAAAACTCACCTTTCCAACAGCTTTTTTATACTGTTGATAAAAAGACCAATAAACTGAGAACAAATTACTAGCAAAAGTCGGTTTCATATCGGCTCCCATGCAACTAATAGACTGCAATAATAAAAACAATGAATGAATAAAATCAACTCATTAAAACATCCCAATTTCGTCCTACCATTTTCACACAATTGTCCAATTTTGAATAAACTAAATTCCATTTTTCAAGGTCCCAGTCCTTTAAAACTTGCGAATGATTCATGATCGTTGCTGCCAAACCCAAACTCTGAGTCTGAAAAACAATAAACCAAAACATTAATCACTAAAAAAACAATGGATAATCAAATTTATTTACCTTTTTATAAAGCCGAACGTCCTCCATAGCAGTGTAGTCGATAATGTCAATTAAAAATTCGCCAGCTAAATTCTAAAAATATATTTTAAAATGTTTTATCTATTTATTACAAACATATTGCAAGCGTTAAGTGAAATTACGTACCAAATTTTTATCCAGAAACGATGAAATAAAAGACAGATGAATGTGACTGGTCCTAATAACAAAACAAAAAATATATAAAAATGCCAATAATTCATTTCAAATCGTTTTAAAACGAACTTTTCCACAAAATATCTGCGCATCAACGTCTTGTACGGCGCCACCAATCCGCTCATCAACTGCAAATCATTCGACGACGACCACTTTTTCATACATCGAGTCTACATTTAAAGAATAAATCATTAGAATTAAATTTATTTTAATAATGTTTCACCACGTACCAATAGCCCTATCGTATCTGTCAAATCTCTCGTAATAACCAAGTTACTTACTAAATTAAAAAAAAACAAAAAAAATCCATCAATAAAACTAGAAAAAAATAAATATAAATAAAATTATTCACTCTTTTCTGCCATCCCAACAATTTGATGCCATATTCCTAGAAAATCTGGCTCCTCCTCCGGATCAATCGGTTCCTCAAACTGTAAAATAAAAAATTTAAAAAAAATTTAAAAATTAAAATTAATTTACTTCAAATCAAATTACTTCTTTTTGATTAATTAATCGACGTAAAAGATTCCTGGCCCGCACGTGCAAAACCTTATATTCTTGGTTTTTATACGCAAACTCGACGATAACTTCCACAACAGGCACAATCATCGACTAAAACATAATAAAAAAAATTACTAAAACAAAAACAAAAAACAATCTAAAATCAACGTACACAAATCACAGGAATTGTTGCATGAACATCGACGATAACATTCATCAAATTCAAACATCGAAGTTTGAAATTTATCAAATTGCTCTCAGCTTGAAAATTCGGTTTCTTTCTAAGCCTGATCAATTCGGCATAAATCTCGTCTTTCCTATCCAATTCGGCCTGGTCAACGTCATCCAAATCGATGTCGCTTTCCTCCGAATCGTCATTAAGCGCCACCTGAATCGCATTGTCGAAACTCTTGCTCTCGCTGTCCTCCAAGTCTTCATCCTCCGAAGACAAACTCTCGTCGCTGCTCGCTTCCTTCTCGTCCGCATCGGAATTTTCATCGCCGCTCTCCTCCATTTCCTCCTCCTCGTCGACCAAAATGTCCTCGTCGTCGGCTTGCGGACTTATCACGTTCAGGATTTGCTGCACCGTTTCCACGGTCATGCGCGGTGCCAGTAAATGAATTACGCTTTCCACCATGCACTGGAAGGTTTTCTGCTCCGCTTTCGAGACAAAACTCAATATGATGTCGGTCAAAACTTGAATCCAGCTCGGCTCGTCCTCGTCTTGCGGTTCACGTTCCGTTGCCTTTTCGTAACAAATTTCCACTTCCTCGATGAAAGGAATGATTTCATCGGGATTTACGAGCAGATGCAACATCATCTGTAAGTAAAGTATTTCGAAAATACTTTCCGTCGGCATTGTTTTTGCGTCGAGAACTTCGTTTCGTCCCTGTAGCTGTTTCACAACTTTCCATAATCGTTTCCAGTGTGTCATAACCTAAAAAAATTCAATTAACTACAAAAAATTCGGTCAAATGGGCGAATAATCTTACTTTATTATCTAACACCGGAACTGGCAAAGCACGTGCTGAGTCTTTCAGCAAATTGTCGCATAATTCTATCGATTCGTAGTAAGTGGCATACAAATCTCGGATATTTGGCTTCCAGTAATTGAATGTTTGGGTCGTGATCTGGGTGTACACTCGAAGTAAACACGAGCTCAAACAGCCGTGCAGCTCTGGACTAATCGGTTTCACAACTGACTGGTCCTGCAATAACATATATTAATATTAAACGTTCGATTTGTTGGATTTTAAAGTAAATTCGCACCTGATCGTCGCTTTTCATGTCAAAAAAGGCGTTTTCGACGAAAAATCGAATAACTTTTCTCTTCCATTCCCAATTTTTAACCAATAATTTATGTTTAAACAAAGCTTCCAGTTGTTTAGCAGCAGCCACACGATTATCAGCATCCACAGCATTAATTACTCTAAATTTAGACAAAATTTTGAATTATAAAAAAACCGTAAATTTCAATTTTTTAAATATTCCAAACCCGTCATTACTGCTTCCAGAGACAAAACTCATCAGAAAAGTTGCTAAATCATCCAAAGCTTCAAATTTTAACTAAAAATAAAATTTAAAATGAGAAAAATATATATTTTTTAAAAAGACTAAACAAGTTCATACTTCGCTTATGAGTGTAGCTATCGTCTTTGTTTTTGTGATTTTGTCAAACAAAATTGTCCCGGGTCTAATAATACAACATTTCAAGGTAAATACATATATATATGTTAAAAGATAAATAAATAAATTACTTAGTCAAAAGCCGTTGCACAATTACGCTTTGAATCGAAGTGTCTTCACACGTAGAAACAAAAGTCATGAAAAACTCCGCCTAAAAGACAAATTAATCAATTTTTAAATTGAAATAAATAATTATTATTACTGATCGAAATACCAATTTGTTGGCTGCACGATGAAGAGGCAGTTCCTCGTGTGATAAGTTTTGAATAAATTGACGAATGAAATTAAGTTTAAGAATGGATTTCACTTCGTCAGTACTCTCCAACTGTGGTAATACAAATTTGACCAACTCAAACGCTAGATAAACCTTCTCCTGTCCACACGGAATCAATGTTTCTAAGATAAAACAATAAGTTTTAAAAACAGAAATCAAAATATCGACGAATTTTCTTATACCATCGACAACTGTCTCCCAAAAATGGTCAAATATTTCAGAGTTGCGCGCAGCGGTCACTAATTCCACACACACTGGATGAATTTTTGGATGCGCCGAAGTCGATTTCTATTATTAACAAAAATAAAAATTAATTTCGGTTCAATTTTACCTTTAAAAAAATCGAATTATTACCATCATAATTTGTGCAAACTGATTGCATGTTTCCGCTTTCATCAGCACCTTTTGTCCCCAATGCTTTTTCAAATAAGCCTTGTTGATTACAGTCTAAAATTTATCATTAAATCATTAAACATTTAACAAAAAATGCTAATTTTCGAAAAATCATACCGGGAAAAGACGCAAAGTGATACATAATAGCCAAACATGAAACGGCGATGCATTCTCCCACCCACATGATAAACTTTCTTTAAATACGGGGAAAACTGTTTTAGAAAATGTACGAACGTCTATCTAAAATTGAAACCAAAAGAAAATCGATTAAACCAAACACCAACTGGTAATTACAACCAAAACTTACATTTTCAAGAAAATTAGTAAGAATGTTTGAAATGAAAACTTCCAAATAAAACTTTTTGCTTCCAGTATCGAGCAGGTTTGTTGCAATCAGCTCAACTTGATCAGCCTGTAAACGAAAAATAGCAAATAAAATACTCAAAAACTCAATTTCTAATTAATATTACCGTTAATTGTGACTCAGATCGAATCAAGGCGGCGTAGAGCAACGCTTGTGCAATGTTACAATTTCGCTTCTCCTTAAAAGAATAATTCAAACATTTAATCGTTAAACAAATCCCACTCCCGGTAATAATTAATTTACGTTATTTTCTGTCGCTTTGAAATGTTTGTCACCAAATTCCAGAACATTTTCGACCGAAATTTCGTCAAATGTTTTTATGGCCAGCGTCAAAGCAGCGAAAAATCCTAATCGTGCGCTTTTTCTGTCGGATGTCAATCCACGAACGAGTCTTTCGACTGTATATTGCAAATTTTCCTAAAATAATTTTTTTTTTTAAATTTTTATATAAAATGGAAGTTTACACGTGCAAACTTACTTCGTCGTCCTCGTTTGATCGCAGGGAATTGAGGATCCCCACAACAGCTTCGATTCTTTTTGAATCTTCACATTCTGCTAAATCCCAGAATAAATTCAGAAATTCCTCCGATTTTCTCAAAGCCATACCGGAAAACTTTTTAATCAGCACACTTGATTTTATGCTCCACGCTTTATCGCGAGGCAATGAAACCGGAAGTTGCCATTACACCACCGCTACGGCGCGCACCATGCCCTAAGCAAAATACCAAAATTCAAAATCCATTTATTAATCAATTTGTCTCCCACAAAACTAATAAAACAATTTTCAATTTTTTTAAAAATCCAACACCTAAACAAACCTGATTAAGTACATTTTTAGCATTTACACAGCTACAGCGCAGCAGCTTTTTAACGCCATCTGGTGGCAACAACTGAGGTTATTCCTAAAATCAGTAAGAAAAGACATGGTCTGTAAGCATAATGGCGGACAGATATAACAGTAACCAATTCGAAGAGTATGGATCCAGGTAAAAATAACCGCGAGATAAATTCGATCGCAGTGTACATCGAGAAATCGAAGTTCCTTCGATCACTTTAATTGTTGCTGTACAATTTTGGTTAAAACTGGTTGCTCAACCAAGCCTATCCGACAATGTGGTCGTAACGTTTCAAAGCGTGTTACTCATTTTGAAATTTGAATTACACAAACTAATAATACAAGATAAGGGATCGAAACACCCTTATTCGACTAACAATTCCCTCTATTTTACCACGCACGACTATTTGTTCGCGAATATTTTATTTGAAAATTGAAAATCGGACAAAGTTTCGATACTTTTATTGTTCTAAACGGCAAAATGCTAACATTTCTTTCCATCTTTTATACAGCTCGAAATACGAAGATTTTCGAGGATCGAGCAAACCTTTGCCAAAGGAACCTCCATACACCGCCTTCGTGGGAAATCTGCCAATGGGAGTAGTTCAGGGCGACATCGATGAAATATTTAAAGGTTTAAAAGTAATGGAATCGCGATGAAAAATGTGAAAAACCGAGGAAAATAATGCGTGAAAAATGTCCATTGCAGATTAGAAGCATACGTTTAGTACGGGATAAAGAAACCGACAAATTTAAGGGATTTTGTTACGTCGAATTCGACGACCTCGAATCCTTACAAGAAGCCTTGTCGTTCGACGGGGCGGCGTTAGGTAAACGTCCCATTCGCGTGGACGTAGCCGAAGGTCGACGTAGCGACAAAGGAGGCGGATTTAATCAGAGAGGACGAGGTGATGGAACCAGAGAATTATTTGTTTTGCAACCGACAACACATTTCCCGTTTATGTTTGCAAATTTATATTTTTTTGGGGTTTTTTTTTGTTTTAATTTATTTATTTTGTTTTAAATTTTATTTTTTTTGGTATAGGCGGTGGTGGTGGAGGAGGAGGAGGAGGAGGAGGTGGTTTTGGTCGCGGTTCTGGACGCCGCAACTTTGATGAGTCTGGAGGTAGCACTTGAGTAAAACAGTTTTAGGGACCAAAGAGGGAAAAAAAATCGCAAATTCGTTTTTTTTTTGTTTTTAATTTTATGTTTTTTATGTTTTTAATTTTATTTAAAATGGAAAACAAAACAAAACAAGAAATGAAAACTATTTTGGATTTTTTTCTTTCATTTTTCCCCAAATTTAATTTGAATACGTTTGATGTTTGAATTTTTCGAAGGCGGCAGAGGCAGCGAGGACGAAGCTGAGCGAACCTTCCGATCAGATGAAGGTGACGATTTGACACGATGTGTTTCGATTTTAAACATTCTTACATTGAAAGAGCTGAATAATTTTTAAAAAATATAAATATTTTGCTTCCATTTCAGTGCGAGAATGAAATATAATCGAATTTAATGTCATTTCCCTCTTGTTTCAGGTGGTTATTCGGACCGGGGCAATCGTAGCGGCAGTGGGCGATTCGGCGACAGGCAAAATCGGTCCAGTTTCGGCGGTGGCTATGGGGACCGAGAGCGACGAGGCGGCGGTGGTCCCGTTGGTGCCGGCGGGGGCGGGGGCGGGGGTGGGGGTGGGGGTGCTGGCTATGGCCGTTCGGCTGGCGGACCACCTCCCCCACGTGACCGACGAGCACCGGAAGATTTTAAAGAACCTTCTGCAGGTCATTTCAGTCAATAAAATTGATTTTTTGTTGAGTTTTTATTAATTTTTTTGTGGTTTTATATACAGAAGAAGCAGCTCGTCGACCCAGGTTGAAGTTGTTACCACGCACCGTGACGGCTCCAGTTAATTCGGTCGCAGATACGGCCACTCGATCAAGTATATTTGGAGTTGCTAAGCCAAGAGATGAAAAATTGTTTGATCCAAAGAAAGATGACGAGGATGATGACGCGACAGATTATGCAGAATCTGGGCAGGAGGAGCAGTTGAATTAAATGTATTGAAGATTTTTCAAAATAAAAGGGTAAATTGGTTGGTTTTGATCAGCCAGGCTTTTTATATTGATTTATTTATTATTTGTTCTTTAATTAGATAAAGGGCACTTAGGTTTTGATACAGAAAACTTAAGCTGCTGCTACTGCTGTCAATAGTGTTGTGATTGGGTAACAATTCACACTCGAGACTTAAAATTGTACATCAACAGCAAACAACGCATGAAGTGGAGTCCACCATTGTCTCTATTGCAGATTTGTTTTGTTTTTATTATTTTATTTTTTTTAAATTTTGTTCCCGCTTTGAATTTTTTTTTTTGTTTTTTTTTTTTTTTAAAGTTTCAGTTTATGACAAAGTTTTGCTCGTTTTGCTAAAATTTTCGTCTCATCTTTTTTGTTTATATTCTTGCAGCTTCGATCTTTCACAATCACAATGAACTGAAACGTGCTTACACGGTTTCTTTAGTTTTCAAAAAAGAAAAAAAAACAAAAAAAAAAATAATAAAAATGAAATAAATAAAGGAAAAAAAAAGGAAAAATATAAAAATAAATAAAAATTTTCCACATATTTCTGAAGTGAAATTGTTTTCACCCCCTATCCATTTCTTAACACCCCGTTGTGAACGTTTAATATGATTGTATAATAATATGTACAGTGTTTTTTTTTTTTTATTTTAAAAAAAAAAACCAAAAACGATTCGATTATGAAGCGTGGACTTTATTGTGTGGAACTCTTACTTTAGTGCGATTAATTTTCTGTTTATTCCCATTTATATAAAAAAAAAAAAAAATTCTACAAGCAAAGTTGGAATGAAAATTAACTGTTTATTGAATTTTTTTTTTTTTGCCCAAATATTGTTCATCCCATTTGAAATTTTTAAAAAAATGAGAAGAAAAAGATTCAATAAGTGTCATACCTTCATTGCTCAAACTACATATTTGGTTTTTATGTGATTTGCACCTTGAATTTTTAATTTTTTTGTTGTGATTTTGGATTGTTTCTGAAATTTAACGTGTCGCAGGACGAAAAATTATGCCAGTATTTAGGGAATTTGTTATTTAAAATGATAATTGTCCTCTTGGATGTGCTTTTTATGTTGAGAGTTTAAAAAAAACCGTAAATGAGCGGGATGATATGAAAATAAATCTTGAGGGAAAAATAATACATTTGCGACCATTGGAAGCTGAGATCTACGTTTTATTCACACACGAGGAGCAAACAATTGAATAATATTAATGTAATTTTCATTTAAGTCGAAGTTTTGTGCCCCTTTTATCCCCTCACAATACTTTCTTTTTTAATTTTATCACAAATGGAATGGAAAAAAAAAATATTCGAATTAATTAATTATATAAATAAAAAATGATTTCTTCTGTATTGGTTTTGACAACAAGAAAAAAAAAAAAGAATAATCAATCTTCATTTAATTACCCAGAATGACATGCATAAATAAAATTATTTTTTCATTTCGATTTTTGGGGAATTTATAACATTTTGAACGTGAAACTTTAAACATTATATATTTTTTGTTATGGAATACTGATAAATATCCAACATTAAGGCATAAAATTGGAATTTTTAACTATTGAATATGAATTTACAACGTTTATGAGAGGAAATCACGTGGTGCACTCACTTTTAAACACCAAGAATTAATATTGGTCAAAATGCCGGAGTTTTTGCATCGATCAACACCCAAAAACAAGTCTTAAACATTAATTCAAAAAGTAATCAACAATATTAAAAACACGCAGTACAAGTAAAATTATACCAAAATTTGCATAATTAAATCAATTTAAAAAAATAAGTTAAATTGGTCAATATTTATTGCGAACGAATGTGATTTTTCTTTACCGTTTATAATATATTAAAATTTATCGTTGTTTTTTTTTTTTTTAAGAAAAAAAACTTTACATTTCTCGGCCATTAACTGTTGCGATGCTAGTTGGTCCATTGGGAAGAGAGCTTGTTGATCCATTTGTATTATTAAACACGTGGTTGTATCCGCTGACGACATTTTCAGGCGATATTATGCTGATCGTGAAAGCCAATTTCTTTGGTCTAAACATGCTGAAGGAGTTATCAAAACAAATCACATCTATTGAAAAATAAATCGAAAAATAAATCAAATTTTGAAATTTCCCGGGAAACCAGCCGAAATTTAAAAGAAAAAAGAAAAAGAAAAAACCGGTACCAGCAAAATAGACAATTCTAGCCCAAAATTCGGCTTTTTTTAGGCCAATAATCGTCATTACGACATTATATTAGTCTAAAACGTCGATTTTTTTTATCCATTTTTGGGCTTAAAATTTCGATTTTTGATTGAAAAATTTTAGTACTGAGAGTACCGATTTTCCTGTAAAAATACATAAAAAAATCCTTACACGTTCCTGGTTCGGTGCAAACCACCTGTCCATCTTCAGGAACTAAATGGCTATTAACTCGTTGTTTAGGAATTATTTCTTCCATTTCCGCATCCTCTAACTTCCTGTACACCGCAAATCCAATATCATACTCTTCGGTTTTGAATTCCCAACTGTTTTAATAGTTTAATATTAATTTTCATCATTTTCATCATTTTAGCCATTGATTTTTATTTCCGTATACCTAATGGCTGATCCTCCTACTTCAACTATTTTCTCAATTTGCAACACCGCCCCTTTATTAATTACCGCAGTCTCTAAATTTTTCGACTCCAAAAGCCGACTAACCGGCGCCATGTAATAAGATTGAGGGACATCGCCACCCAAACAAACCTAAAAAAAAAAAATACAAATAAATCGAAGAAATTAATTACTTTTTCTATTTTTATTCCTACTATATCCGGGCAGCGTGGATCTCCATTTTCATCCGTTCGGGTCCCGCCCCAATGAGCCGGGAGTTCAGTAGCGTCAATTTCATTCAAAATGGCCTCGCGCCAACGATCTAAAAATGCATTTATTTGTTAAACACTTTTTAAAACAAACAATTATTTTAGCCGAATGAATTATTTACCTCCTGGTAAGTGCCAAGTAAGTGGGAAGAAAAAAAGAGTTAAAGAAAGGAGTGATTTTTGTATTTACCGAGACATTTTTTACCACGACCAAAGATCTTAACCTTATCCGCTGTGACGTCACTCATCATCGGTCTTATTATAGCATAAGCGACAGAAAATATTTTGGGAGCTGCAAAGAATCCAGTTTAATCAACCCGGGATCCGAATTAAATTCCAGTTTAACTTACTATTAACAACATAAACTTTCTTGAGTCGCTCGGGATAATTTCCTTCGTGCATTTGTACCAGATACAAAAGCACGTCCATCGCTACGTGATAGAAATATCGATTTTATGTTTTACGAGCGCTTAATCGATATTAATATTAACCAACCAGGTTTCCAAGTGATGTGTTTCATACCGAAATGTTCCAAATCGAAAATTAAAACCATTCGATCAACCACTTTACCCAGCTGTAAACAATAAAACAAACAATTTAATCAAACCAAATCATATTTCTACGTTCAATTTCATCTTTTAATAGCTTTTAAAATTCCCATTTTTATCATTACGAAGGAATTTCCAAATAGCACTGCCGGTGCTGAAAAATCGCTTCACGTTTTATTAGCGCCGTGTTGTGCAGTGCAGTCAATCATGAAACCCGATACGAAGCGAAATTGATGACCCAACAAAATGCGCGATAAAAAAACCCGAGTAATTCGAGCAAAACGATACTATGTTGGGTAATTTTTCCCTCGTTTCAAGGCGTAAAATAAACATACTAAATATTGAATATCCAAGCCATATTCTCCTAATCAATACTCGCATTCCGTGAACCGGGCGAAAAAAAATTAAATCAATACCGAGCAGGTCTGGACACGCATTACACACGCGAATAAATTTGACCGACCTTAATAGTTTGTTCATCCATGTCCCTAATCGCTTTTTCCAGTATATAAATAGTGTATTTGATGTATTCCGATTTCTTAACTGCATGAAGAAGTCCTAGCAAACACACAAAAACGTTTTTTCTTATCATTTCGAGTAAATATTCGAGTAAATTTTACCTTTAATATCACATTTTCCAAATGGAACTATAATTACTGGCTCGCCTTCGTGACCGTGACCAGCAAAACCATAGGGATAGTATTTTCGCAGAACCTTGATGAAGTGCAATTCATCATCACTACACGTTTCGTGTTTTGTAATACAAATAATAATTACCTCGGGTGGGTCATAGGTGTCAACGATTTCATCAATGTGAGACTGTTTCCGCCATGCTAATGACTAAAAACGATAACAAAATATCTTGAAAAACAATTTTTTTTTTGATAAATCAACGAAACTTTACCCGTCTCAGCATCGTTTCGGCCTTGGCCGTGTCGTAATTCCGGGCTAATAAATACAAAACAAAGTTCAAAACCCGAAAATTTTGCAATAAAATTTTATTTCCACGTGGAAAAGATAAGAATAAATTATTTAAAACAATAAATAAACAGAAAAAAAAACCGGTTTTATTCATTTTTGTGTATTTAGTCATTTTTATTTGTTTTTCCGGTATTGAAATTACATCCAACATGTCAAAATGAATGAGGAAGCAAGCAACTCAATTCCACTAAATAGCGATGGCCGTCGTTATGTCAAATCAAGTTAACATGTTCAATGGAGTGTAATTCACATTTAAAAGCAAACATCCACTTAATCCCTACTTAAACTTCATTCAAATATTTGTTTTCCCTCTACACGTGACTCATTTCATCCAGTTTCGATTACAAAACGAAACTAGTTCAAGACAGGTCATTACCAACATGAAAAAACCGATTTTCTCACCTCCATGAATAAAAAATGGGTCAATCATCAACTTTATGTACTTTACGGACATTGCCCTTAGAGATTTCTTACCTCGCAGCCATCTCAGATAAAAATCATCATCTTTTTCTTCAGTTATGGCATCAGACACAGTAGATTTGAACTATAAAACAGACAAAAATAAATATAAACAAATATATTTCGATGTAATTTGGTGATTAATTATTTATTTTAACTCATTTAATGAATTACGTGGCCGAGGTCGTAGGAAATCGTGTGAAATGTGTAAATATTATATAGAAATGTCAAATTATATTCATCAGGGATGATGATGACCCATGACCTTCAATTTATAGCCCAGTCTCGAGATTAATATTACCTGTTCCAAAGCCGATTTTTGTTTCTCGTTCAGATTTCCGCTCCCCGAACCAATCATGGCGTGCTGTTATTGAGATTTCTTTTCTTTTTTTGTCTACGTATACTGCCAACTGGTGAAAATAAATCACTTGTGTGCTATTCTCACCGCCTGCAACACCAACACTGCAGCACAAGGACGATTACAACATGACGGCGGAGTCGAGGCGAACTCGCGTGGCGGGAATTTGCACTACCGCCATTAGCTCACGCAGTTTCAATTAAATGTATTGATATTTTTTAATAAATGATTTAATAATATTTTTAAAAAGAAAAAAATGTACATGTTTTATTCCATTTATACGTTGCAACATTTTTCAAATTTACATCTCATTTATTTCGTATACTGTTGTGTTTGTATCTAAATTATCGTGAATTGAATATTTCCCTAAAGAAATGCGGTGCTTGATCTTAATCTATGAAAACGTTGTAATCGTGCATCTAAAATAGCAAAAAGGACAACAACAATAGGAAATGCTACCAACAAAACGAAAATTTTAATACGACAACAAATAAATCGGTGGATAGAAAACGCAGTCGCGAGTCCGGCGTTATGTGCGAAATCGTACGCGGCAATCGGGGCCTGCCACACGTCAACGTACAAGATTGCAACGAGAGCTAAGAAAAATAAAAATAATAATAAAAACAAAAATAAAGACAAAAATAAAAAATTTTTTTTTTGGTCAATGTGTACTTACGGAAAGTCATTGTGTCCCAGACAGCTCTACAGATCCCCCAACCTCCAGCAATGACGTAAAACACTGGCAAGTCATCGGCATCCGGTGTCCACAGCCAAAGAACTATCAAAAGACCCAATTGGAACGACAGAGCTGCGAGTAATATGGCCATGCGAGGTATATGAAGAGCCAATAACGGAACGATAAATGCGGTGCACATTTGGGTCACAGCTGAACACAAAATTGTCCATCCGACGTGCGAAATACTTAAAGTGCAATCGACATAAAACTGGAAAAAAAAAATTTCATTTAAAATCGTGAAATGACGGAATTGAAATTCGCGTGTTATGCGGGGAAGCCAACACGATTTGTACGAGGCGGTGCTTTTAGAGATTCCGTTTTGAGGCGGAATAAATTTAATAAACCAAAAGAAAAAAAGAAAATCAAATAAAGTGACTACTGAATTAATTCGTGACCTTCAACAATGACATAAGAAACAAAAACAAGTTGTTGTTTTTTAGTGCGGGGAATTTAAAAATTATATGTTTCAATCGCAACGTTGCTAAGCAACCGATTAATAAAGGATCTGGTAGACAATTACTATATATCACATAATAAAAAAATAAATAAAAAGTTGATTTTGGATTTCCATACTGTTTATTTATTTATTTATTTCTGTAACACTAAATAAAAAAAATGAAATCAATTTTTAAAAAAATATTTTTTTCTTTTTTAATTGGACATGAGCCCATTGAATTGTCCTTGAGATTGAACCGTAAAATGCATTCCCATTCCGACGTTGTTGATTTCAAAAAGGGTCGAAAGGAGGAATCCAATCTTGAGCGCCATTCGAAGGGTACTACACCCCGCAAGATTCCACTTGGGGATCTACTGAAACCGACGAATATTGCTAAATTCTCGCGAGATTTAGCGAGACCCCGTATAAATTTTCCTAAAATCCCATTTAAAATTCTATCGACTTTGACTACAACATTTTTACATTTCCCTCATAAATAATTCCACCAACTACAAACCACTCGCTAACAACAAGGGAACGCAAACCAGTGCAAACAACTCCATACCTTTGTGAAATCAGTCAACAGCAAACCGTGTTGAAATCCAGCGCAGAAGACTAGCGGCAAACAAAACACAAATTTCGAGTCGACGAAAGTCCTGCAAACTTGCTTCAAGTAGATGAGGGCCGGTGGCCTTTCCAGAGGATCCTGCTGCTCGCTCACGTCCATTCGCTTGATCCCGACTCCAATTAAAAACACACCTGCCACCGAGCCCGCAGTCATCGCCGCTATCAACCACATCCACGTTTCCCGCGCCGCCATATCCGAAGACTGCGAAGCGTGCGATGCGTACAAATGGGCTGCATTGGTGAAATTCAATACACAATCAGCCCCGCTTCCACACGGTAATCGAGGTCCTTCGGGGGACGGCGATAACTGTTCTAAAGTGCCTTTGACACCTCCTGGACTCAAAATGAGACATGTGATTAAATGCGCAACAACGTCGCCAGAGTTCAATGCGAAATTGAACAGCAAGAAAAATCTAAAACAAAACAAACAGACAACATATTTAATCAAACGACAGTTTTGTATCCAGGAAACCGGCCGAATATTGGTGGTTCCAAAGATTTAGGTTAGGTTAGCCGTACAAGTTTGTCATTGCGACGTTTTAATTGACGGTTTTGGCTCAAAAATCGACGAAATAGACCAAAAATCGACGAAATATGCCAAAATCGACGTTTTAGACAAAAAAATCGACGAAATAGGCCAAAAGTCGACGTTTTAGACAAAAAAAAATCGACAAAATAGGCCAAAAGTCGACGTTTTAGACAACAAAATCGACGAAATAGGCCAAAAGTCGACGTTTTAGACAAAACAATCGACGTTTTCAGCCTAAAAATATATAATTTTAACCCAAAAATAGTTGGTTTTAACCCCAAAATCGATAGCTTTAAACCCAAAAATCAACTTTTTGATCTAAAGATGTCGACTTTCGATCTAAAGATGTCGACTTTTGATCTAAAGATGTCGACTTTTGATCTAAAGATGTCCACTTTTGATCTAAAGATGTCGACTTTTGATCTGAAGATGTAGATTTTTCATCTAGAAACTTTGATTTTTGATCTAAAACGTCAAATTTTGGTTTCGAAATTTTAGTACCTAGAGTACCGATTCCCCGGGAATACTGGACTTTTTTGTCTCAAGAACCGGGAAATCCAAAATACCTAAAAAAAAAAAAAATTCTTTTCCAAACTCACTTGTGCAACAACTTATCTTTGTGCGCTTGTTCACACAAACTGGAGTATTTGTTCAGCACTGCCAGCAGCAAACTCACTCGTCCACTCAGCCAAGGTCCCAAACACAAGCCCAACACAAGAGCACTCGGAGTCAACGTCAACAAATGTGGACTAAGATGCGAGGCGATGAACGTGACGCTTGACACGCTCCCGATCAACAAAGACGTATTGATGCCCAAAAGTTGGACGATCGAAGGCCCCACGAGGGACGATATGGCCGCGCACGCGTACACGCCGCCGATTGACGCCACTCCTAGTCGCGGTTGTGGCGACAGGGCACTTTGAATCGCCTGACACGTGGACAGGGCACCGAAAGACAGTGCACAGCTGACCGACAGCAGTGCTAAGTTTCTTTTAAGTTGCTCTTCAGACAGACCACAGTCGTTGATGAAAACTGATTGCTGCTGGGCGTTCACAAACGACGTCACGGAGATGTCGGATGAGGACGGCGATTTGGTGCGAATGGATGATTCCGCTAACACCAAGTTGTCTTCTTCCTTGCCCATCAATGATAGATTAGGGAGGGAAGTCATGTTGGCGTGGAAGCCAGTTAATACAGTTTGCAGGAGCAACCACGACCCGCATGGGTTAGTTGAGTATTGATCAGGGAAGGATTCGCGTGTCTGATACAACCTTTATTAGGGTTCGTCCGCAAGTGACGTAATATCGATCGTGTAGTAATGTTGGGAGATGGAGAGATTATTTATATTGTAATTTACGTGCTTTTAGTTGTGCTGGTTAGATGGTAATAAATGGCAATTACAAATGGATGTGTTTGTTTGGATTTTATTTGGGATTAAGCGGGTTTGTTGTTTGTATTCGTTTTTAAATGGGGATGGAGAAATGAGCTTTGTGGTTATTGTTTGGTTCAGTGGTGTACAAGTTGTGAGTTAAATTGAATTTAATATGCAACAGTCTCAATATAAAATTTAAATATCAATAGTTCGTGTTTTTTTGACTACTCAAGGTCTTTTTCCGTTAAAATCTGATACTTTTTAACGGTTCTATGCTATTTTATTAACATTTTTGCCGTGTCGTCATGATATACATTCAATTTACATAACCTATGGCGCTGTAGACCGAACCGCAGCGACCTCCAGTGGTAGATTTCTAAATTTATAAACACATTTTCTCCATTTTCCTCCAAATAATCGCTCACTTTTTAATAATTATCCGTTTTAAAACATCGATCGTCACCTTCAATCTCAAACCCCTATAGAAAACCGTAACCAAAACTCCCCGTTTCTACAGCCCAACCCAATGTCGTCATAACGAGGGAACAGGTGATTTGTGGTAAATTTTTAAATCTAGCGCTCCTTTCTTCTTATCCATAATCTTTAGTCCTTGAAATCACCTGACTCACAATCCAACCAATCGCAAGCCTATGACCCTTGATCCGGATTTACAGAAGGAGCACATGGGCTTGGGAGCATGCGCAGTGGGTGGCTTTCAGTCAGCAATAAACCAGCCATTTTGTTAGGGGCTTGTGGATCGGGCAAGTGTAGTGTGGCATCTTTTAGTTTTTCTTCATGTCAGAAGCGCAGTCTGCCCTGTTACTTAGGAAACAACTAGCAGGTAATGTGCGCGAACGGAGAAACACGAGTGAAAAGTGAATATCAAGCGCATATTAAACCGCAATCGAACGGCCATTCCAGCTGACCCACTTGTTCTTTGTGACGTGCGGGGCTGATGGAGTGGCTTTTGTTTACAACACGCACGGTCGGCGTGAAATGTCGGTGCAAAAGTGCGAGAAAATTCAAATGCGCATCCAAACGAATACTCCCGTGAGTTGGGTGCCGAAAATAACTAGGCATTGACAGTGCCTGTCCCTATAAGGACGTTTAGCTTGGATGAATCCTTCGAATCGATTTCGCAAACGCAAAACGAGTCACTCAACTCGTCTTTTTTTTTTTTTTTTTCCTGAAAAGAAAAAATTTCCTTTTTCCTTTTTTCTTTGTCTTGTTTAATTTTCTAGATTAGCGTAGATTCCGTAGCGAGGTTTCTACGTGTCAGAAAATGATTTGCATTTAATGAGCGGGTTCGGCCTTGAAACGAAATCTCGCGCGAGAAAAAATAAAATTTAATTTGAAACTTGATTGATATTAAATATCTGAATAATTAATTTTTTGTTTGCTTTTGTGTTTGTGCATTTTTCAGAATTAAATAAGAACCCAGTGGAAGGGTTTTCAGCAGGTTTAATAGATGATAACGACATATACAAATGGGAAGTGTTGATTATAGGACCTCCGGATACGTTGTAGTGAGTATTTTAACCTTTTTTAAATTTTATTTTTATTTATTACTTAACTAATTTTTTATTTAATAGTGAGGGAGGATTCTTTAAGGCTCATTTATATTTTCCCAAAGAATATCCACTCCGACCTCCAAAGATGAAATTCATTACAGAAATATGGCATCCAAATAGTAAGATTTTTCGAGTTTGTGTCGAGTTGCGCGAATTAATTTAAGTGAAATTAGATAAAATGTGTTTTATATTCGTTATTAAAGCTTGTTTTAGTCATTTCGAGGTAAATTTGTAAGTGTTTTTCTGTTTAAAAGCACTTTTTTGAAATCCAAAATGGCGGCTACGAGTGTTTTTCAACTTGGTTTTTTTGAATTTCGGCTTAATGGATTGGTGTTTTTGCGTTTATTTACAGTTGATAAGACGGGGGACGTTTGCATATCCATCCTTCATGAACCAGGTGACGATAAATTTGGTTACGAAAAAGCATCAGAGCGATGGTTGCCCGTTCATACAGTGGAAACCATTTTAATTAGCGTCATCTCAATGCTCGCTGATCCCAACGATGAATCGCCTGCCAATGTAGATGCCGCTGTGAGTGAATTGTTGTTTTGTTATAGCACGTTTGTAAATCGTAAACGGTTTTGTTCGGTTGCAGAAAGAATTTCGAGAAAGTTATTCTGAATTTAAACGGAAAGTTTCACGGTGTGTTCGAAAAAGTCAAGAAGAATGGTGTGATTAGGGAAAATATATTTAGTGGGTAATAAAAATTTGAATTTGTAAAAATGATGAAAAATGGCGATTTATTTTTATTTATTTTAATTTTTAATTTTTATTTTTATTCATTCATTTATTTATCGATTTTTGGTTTTTAGATTAATAATTGTGATGAAAAATTGCAGCCTTTTTGGTGACTGCGTCGTGTGTGAGGACAACTGTCACTGAATAAATTTGATGTTTGCTGTCACCGACAAATCCAAGCAGAAAAACTTTTCTGTATATACAACTACTGCTACTGTTTGATTGATTTTCCTACATTTAAGTACATCTGCCAACGTGTAGCTGACTTTGAATGCATCATTGCTATATAAAAAAAAAGATAAAAACGACATTCGAGTTGTTTTGATGGTAGAAATATCGATGAAGCCGAAAAATATCAGTTCATCTAACTTAATTTGCTACACTTGTTTAAATCATTAACTTTTTTTCTGTTGTCAAGATGAATTCTGTCTCGTTTCTTATTTTTTTTTCATTATTGTGATAACTTAAAAGGAAAAAAAATGAAGATTTGTTTCTTTTCATTAATTTTTCTAGTCTCTTTAATTGATTTTTTTTCTCACTTTTTTTTTTAAAAAAATATTATTAATCAATAGTTACGTGTCGTTTAAGTTTGATACAGCAAGCATGAAAATTGTCAAAATCGAATTAAAAAAATAACAGTTTAGATTCAAAATTTATTTTCCATTCATTTTTTTTTTTGGTTTAAATAGATTGTTTTTTATTGGCTCTCAAATTCTTTTTGTTTTGATAGTTGGAGGGCGAATAAAAAATAACTACCTCACTTAATCGTGAATTGATATCTTTCGTCTAATTTATACATATAAATATATATATATATTTTCTTAACTTTTTTTTTTTTTTTTTTTTTTTTTTAATAATAATTTAAAAACTGAAGGAAAAAAAAAAATGAAATTTCTGCTCAGGGAATGGACAAAACATCCAGTTTTGCGGTAAATTTACCTGCAGTAGCTTAAAAAACGATCATTTTCAAATCCACTAAACATGATTTATGTAAAATTGATTTTTAATTTCTTTTTTGTATTAAAGCCATTTAGTAGTATATAATTTTCAAAAATTTAAATTCTCATATAAAAAAAGAAAAAAGAATGAACCAACATATACATACCACTCGTTTAAACCAATTTTTACAAAACAATATCAAAGTCTGACGTTTGTTAAACGTGCATCACATTCTAAGGAACGTGCGCCGCAATTATTTGATACAAATGGAATGGAATTGACAACAAATTTATCAAAGTGTTGATAATTATTTGTTATGGATATCAAACCGACGAAACTAACAGCATCTGACATCAACATCAGTAAATTTAAATCAATTTAACTTAAATTAAACTAAATTTAAAAGAAAATCACATCTAGGTGACATCAAAACGGATAACGTAAACGTTCGGTTCGAAGCAGGTGCTGTTGAAACCAGTAACATAGGTGACAACTCCCAAGGTGGATGCTCAAGTATAAAAAACACAAGCGAGCAACCGCAAACAGTCGATGCAAACAAACACGAAGCGCAAAAATGCCAATCCACTGAAGAAATCCCAGCGATCGCTTTTGGTTGCGGCGACGCGCAAATAGAAACGTCAAATATAAACAACGACCAAGTCGATGTGGTTTTGTCCGATTTCGAGGACGAGGATGAATTTGAATGCAACGGAATCACGTGGAAATGGCAAGAAGCAATGCGCGACGACGTGGGCTCGAAAGGGATCAAATGCGTCGACGTCCTCGACGAAATCGACTCGCATGCCGACGTTGACGAATGTGTCGAAGCGAATCTAAACGAAAACAGCATCTTCAGATCGACCCCCGTGTTGGGCAGAATGCCCGATAAAGGTTTTTAATTGCATCGTTTATTTATTCGCACTAAAGAGTGATTTATTTATTTATTTTTCAGACTTTTCTGACATCAGCTCCGAGGTAATCGATGAGTTGGACATGAGTGCAGAAGCTTGTTCCCACAACATCCATTATCCATCGCTTTTAAGCATAAGTGTTGATGATGATGATGAGGACGACGATGATGAAGACAGTACTGGATTTCATTGTCAGGAATTTAGAAAGTCTAGACCGCTTTTATCTGATGATGTGGATGGGTTAATTCAGTACTTAATTTCGCTTAATTAATTATTAATTTTTGTTGTCATTAGAAGGCGGTTGCAAGACAATGATTTCGATAATTTATTCGAGGATGACTTGTCCGATCCTCATTTGAAAAAGTGGTTGAGGACTAAGTTGGACCAATCTGTGGATACGAGTGAACGCTCGGAATCGAACGATGAAGAATTAGTGCGATTTCATGCGAAAAAAACAATAAATATGGTCGATAAAGGGACCCAAGTGTGCGAAGAAGAAATATCACTCGGCGATCAAGTGAATGACGCATTTGGTGATTTTTATGATTTTTTTTGGGTTTATTTTTTGCGATTTTTATGCGATTTTTATTTAATTGCAGTGCAAATGGACAGCTGGCTTCGTGAAGGGACCTCCCTGCAGGTGAAAGCTCGAGCTTCGAGACACACTCAAACTGCAGTGAGTTACTTAAAGGAGAGATTATCAGCGGGACAAGATGCTTCGGCTAGAGCAATGTCAACCGAGGACGAGGTTTTGACAATGGCGGACGACGGCGAACAGTTAAGACCGTCGTGTAAAATGAACCAACATGTCAAAAAGTTGATGACTGCGTTGCCTGGAATCACACCCGTTTCAACCGACGATGGAAATATGTGGCTCGTGCCTACCGTCGATGGTAATTTCACTAAACCGAGTAAAAAATTCCACTTTCCGCAATAAATTTTGCAGAAAATGGAAATTTCTTTAACGTCATCGTGGACGATGGATCCGTGTGGGACATTTTTATCTTCCGGCCGAGTAATCCTACGACCGATTCAAACACACAGGTGACATTTCGTTTGTTGGGTTGATAATTTATTTAAAACGTTTCGGTTCAGACGAGCGAAGACGAATTGGACGGGGATTTGACCGCGCAGGCGCAGCAACCAACAGATGAAATCTCGCCCAGCAATCAATCGGTTAGCGGTGTATAACCCAAAATCCATTATTTTATTGTCCGTTGTTTAGGCTGAGCCGATTTATTGATTTTTTTCCTCTTAAATCCGTTTCAATAAAATTTTAATCCACAAATCTGTGATTAACGTCAATTTAATATGATAAAAAATACAAAATATGAATATGCGTTTAAAAGCAAATGAGTAAAACGTGAAATAGATGACGTAATGGTATTTCTCTACCAAGATGGAGCCGTATTCGCCAATCGCCGCATTCGCCTATAAAAATGAAAAAAATAAAAAATCAAATATACATTAATATTGAGGATCGTTCGGGGCACCAACCGAGTATTCCGGTCTTGATCGCGTATTTTCTTCTCCATTTCGGCATCTGTGAGTGTCTCGAGAAACGGGCACCATTGGTCCGCTTCCGCTTGGTTACGAAATGGAATTTCAACAGTTGGTAATGGCGATTCGCTTTATTAAATTAAACGAAAGAAAGAATCACCGGGGGTAAACTATACCAGAATTAAATTAAATGGTTTGTTACCTAAACGCGTACGTCCTTTGATGCCAACTTAGTTGACCCCGTATACTGTAAGCAATCGCCGTAACAAATTCGCCTCCAAGTCCCAATTCTGAACATAATTTTAGAGCAAATTGTTCGGGACTGTTTTCTTTCTCGGACATGTCCCATTCAAATTGATCCACTAAAGAAATGTTCCCAACGTGAATGTTAAGCTAAAAAAAATACAAAAAAATCGAATTAAAAACTTAAAACGATAAAAAATCGAATTAAAAACTGCTAAAACGATAAAAAATTGAAAAATTCATTACTTTCAAAATAACTCGCTGATCCATTTGTTCCTCTAATAAATTATCGGTTGGAAATGCTTCGATTTGCGTCCGAATTGACTGCGCAATCGCAGGAACAAAGGAAACCGGAGGCAAGTCAAGATCATCGCATAAAATTTCAGCAAACTGTTCCGGAGTGATTAACGTTTCTATTAAATAAACAAATAAATAAACAAACAGACAAAATGATCAATAAATTACTCAAGAACAACAAAACTCACCAGTTTTATTCCAAGTGAACGTATCCCTCAGCTTTTGTCCATCAATCTCCATATCCAATCGAATTGGAACAAGAATTTCCGGCTGGACAGCGTTCTCGTGCACAGCTGCAGGATCCGTATCATCAAAACTGCACGCAAATACAAAATCTCAATTAACCAATTCATTTTCCCACAATTATTCAGCACCATAAAGGAAATGTCCTCATCTTCTTAGTGCTGATCCGATTTCTATTAATCGGCGTTGAACACGGCACCGCATCCAAATGATGAGAACTGTTCGGCAACGACGGAATCCAAGCTTGGTTTCTCTTATTCTTCGTTTCTCTGATCGTTGGTGGCTCGGTATGAAGCGACACGGCCTTATATTTGTCGTCATTTCCTTCGAAGACTTCATCCACCTCCGTGGCCCTCAATAACGTGATGTTCGTAGCCAACGAATGCTGTCCAAGACCTGGAATTTTTTCCTGTAAATTATACCATTTCGGGCGTCGTGATTCCTCGTTTTAACTCACCCATTTGAGATATTCTTTTCCGTTCGTCCACAGTCACTAGACGTCGCCATAATGATGGATATTTCTTGTACAGAGAACCTCTGAACATGCGAAGGTAATTTCCAACCTAAAATGGCGTTTGCAGTTAATTTAAAACAATTTGAATACTTTTTTTAAAAATATTCTTCTCACCTCCGATCCGATGTAGTAATATTCACCGGCTTCTTCCAGCTGGAAAGGAGTTGGTCGATCACCAAAAGTTCTAGTCGCCATTTTGACGTTGTTATTGAAGAAAGCAAAACAAACCGAAATGGATTGTGGGATTTGTCAGACTAAGCCATCTACTATCATCACCGCGAAATATCATACTTATTGCTTTTTCCACAAGATGGCGGTGCTGTAGCTGCACCAAGTTCTGACAAGTTAAAGTGGCTCAAGTTTGTATTTTTCATTTACAAATTATTTAGGATTATTTATTACCTGATTTTGGATCGTTTAGAGTCTAACAGAAGTATCGTAGACGACGCTGTAAGGCAAGAAGGTGGCCTGGGCTTCTTGCTGGTCGTTTTGATTCAAGAAATCGTTGTAAATTATATAAAAATGT
>JAQIXU010000345.1:0-39454 GCA_034701245.1 Strigamia transsilvanica | reverse complement strand
TTTCATGAATTTCGACTTAATTTGATGAATTTTTTATGAATTTCGACTTAATTTGATGAATTTTTCATGAATTTCGATACGTTCCTCCGATACCTTTCCGATACATTCCCCCGATACGTTTCGGAAACGTGACATTAGTCCCGTGCGCTATACGAGGTCCGCGGGCTAATGGAGGCCCGCGGACAAATGGAAGAAATACGGTATTGAAATATATTTTGCGACCATATGGGAAAAGCACCGGATAAACATTATTTAAAGTATCAATTGTGGGATTCCAGAGTGAATCTTGCTGCTGACCGTTTGATGGTGATTATGACTCCATTTCGCAATCAATGAGGCAAATTATTGTGAACGAGCGGTTGGCAATCAGCGATGAAATAACGTGCGGCAAGTTGTATACACCGCCCTATTTCTTTGCAAATCATCGACATTTGTCGTGTTGGCGGTGATCGCCGAATCATTGGCGGTGATCGCCGAATCGAAGGAACAGCATTTAGAGTTTTTAAGATTGACTGAATCGATTACATAACATTTGATTAATTTTAGAAGAAATTTGAAATGGTAGGACTGGATCGATTACATAACATTTGATTAATTTTACTAGTAAAAGAGATTTGAAATGATAAAAGAATTTCTCGGTTTGGAATTGAATTGCTTCTGGTTTGACCTTACTTGCGAAATAAATGTTCGATATATTATATTTTAAAAATTCTAGACTAAAGCACTCCTTACGAAAGGAACCCAAATACTGGCAACTCTTCAAATTGTGAACAGCCTAGTCCATAACCGGTTCCCTACTGGTTTTTGAACGAGCCGATTTGTCAAATTATCCTTTTGAAGTTATTGAAACTGTCGGCACGCTTTTCATTCAATTTGGGAATAAGATTTTCATTTGTTATCTGTAAGAAAAATCAAAATTTACTCATTACTTTGGCAACTATTGATTTTGTACATAAGCTTTTGAAGAAGCAACATTTGAAACATTTTCATGTTTTCATAGATAAAATATAAGCACAGAAACTCGGAGAACTGCAGAAGAAATGGCTTCCTCTGCTAAAACAAAGCACGGATTAAGTGTTTTTTAATCTCTTTTTATGCCCTTAATGTTTAATTCAGTTTAAAGTTTTAAAAATTGCTCTTCGAATTTAAGGCGAAAGTAATCGACGTAATGCAGATCTTGATAGGATTATTTCGATCAATTTTGACATGAGAATGAGCTAATTAATGGAAAAATAAACAGGAAAAGATTACTGGTATGAATTCTAAAGAAAATCGAAGCGTCTATGTTCTTAAATCTGCTTGAAGAGGTTGTTGTTTTAGCTCATGCTTGATCATTGATGTTGCTCTCTTGGAATCTGGACATTGCAGACTGAAATCAGAGCCCTTTTGGTCATTACAGAAATCATTCTTTTTTGTCCTTTTGCTTGCTTAACTGGTGTGAACCAGTTTTAATACCATACCATCTCTGTTTGTCAGAGTACGTGGTGATGAGCGGTTCATACAGCCAATAAAAGCCAATTACTTGAGTCGTTGTATGTTATCTTCGTTTAACTGCTGGTCTTGGACATCCATTTGCACTTCAGCTTTCCCACAGCCTGTGCAGAGGCGACTTAAACCCAGCAATCACAACTCCAGCAACACACAAAGGCGAAATAATAAAAACTAAAAAACTTTAATGAAATTTAGGGTTTGTTGGCAGCAAAACCACATAAAGGATTGTCTATGGGTTGCCAAGAATCACAGCTTGTTTAGGAATTTAGGTGATGGAGTGCATTTTTGTCAGTTTTTTAAGTTTTACGGGTTTCTAATCTCAAAAATTGCGAAACTCAGGTGAAATCATCAGTCTTGTCCACATTCCTCGCATAGTTGCCAGATTTTTGTTGTATCGGGTATTGGTCATGAAAAATTGAAGGAAAAAAAATAATCTACGTGAAAAATTCTAAAAGTTTAGGTTGGTTTGGTGGTAAAATGCATTTTGAATTGAGGAATGAAGTGCAACGTCAACGAATATTCGATTTGAAAATGTTTTAAATGATGTGTTGAACGCGAATTTTTCAACTGCCAACGTTTCGCATTTGATGATAAGTTTTGTAACCACTGGAGAATTGGTGAGGAATAAAACATGATGATTGGATTCGTTTTTATTTCAATGATTTATGAGTTGGAAGTTTTTTTATCTTTGGATAATTTGATGATGGTTTTTTATTCCACTTTTTCCTCCTTTTATTTTCAAACTGGCAATTTCCTTATGTGCGTTTTGAATTGGCTTTAAATGAAAAGCGCCTTAACTGTTACGGCCAATGTTTCATAAGAGATTGATTGGCCGCTTCTAGTTTTGAAATATTATAAAATTTTGAAGAAAAAATAGAGATTTTTCAGGATTCGTATTGACAGTTGATAAAAGCAAATGTGAAGTGCATATCAGAACACTAGACCATTGCCTTGCGTCGGGGTGCGTTTTATTCGTGTCATTTGTTGTTAGGACTCGTGGAAAAAAAGCTTTTTCATGGAGTCCCATTTCCTATGTTATGGTAGTTTGTGTTATGGCTTGATTCATTGGTTGAGTTCATTCAAAGTGGACCGTAGGTCCAAGAATGAACAAGTGCTAAGCCCTAGCTATTTTTCATTGTCCAAGTTAATGGATAAAAGTGCCTCGCATGGTAAAACACTTTCAAGTTTTGGATTTTGTTTGGGGAAGTTTAACTTGATAATAATATATACAGATTTGAAAAAAACAAAAAGAAATATTTTTGGGTTTCTTTCCATTGTGAAATATTGGACAGTTATTACACGAGTTTAATGGATGAGCGTCTGTTCGATTTACAGAGAAAAAAAAATGAAATTTATAGGATTTGTTGAGGATTTTAACCCATGGTGCCACACAAGTGCATAGAAATGATTTATTTTTCAAGAATTCATGTACGGACGAATAATTTATATACGAAATCGACCGAAAATGTGCTTGAAAAAAATGGGGAAAAAAACTGTTGTTTTTAATTGTCCACTTATCAAATTGCAATTTATATGTGAATTGCACGTGCTTGCGTGTGGAAAATTCGCTATAAATCAGGCGTTAACAAGACCTAATATCTTATATAGATGATGTCTCGGATAACACACGTGACACGACGTTTTCTTTTAAAGAAGAAGAAGAAGAGTGAGCGGTATTATATTTCCAGGACAAACTAAAGTCGAATTATGGAGCCACTAAAAATTTGACAAGATGGCAAAAGCAATTTTCGGTTTTTACAGATATCAAAGCACGGACGTGATAACTTTAAACGAGCGTGGAAAAGTTACGGCTTAAAGGCGAACTGTGTACGGTAACTCAATTAGAAGGAAATATTAGAGAGTTGGCGCAAGGGTACATGTGGGTTATAAAAATCAAGTTATAACTTTATAACTAGTAAAATTTCATAAGGAAGTTCATAAATTTGTGTGTTTGCGGGTTAGCGCTTTTGAGTTATAAAGTTATATTATAAAACTGAGTTAGAAACAAACTTAAACAATTCTTTAATTGCTTTTAATCATTCAAGATAAAAAAAACTGAATTGTGTGGTCAAGAAATGTTGGTTTGGTCAGTTTCGTCATGGTCATGCTAGCTGAAGCATGATGCCACATGCAAACTATCAACCGGGCATCTAGAAATGTTTGTTTGGTCGGCCCGGTCGCAATCATGCTAGCTGCATTTGTTGTTGCATTTGTTGTTCAGCAGATTAATTGTTTAAGTCGTAAGGTACATATTAAGCCAGGTGATGCTTTAATTAATCTTGAGATTGATGAGATATTCATTTTATTACACTTAGAGTGACAAACTGGGTTGGGCGCCATGTTGGCAAAATCATAAGATACTTGGAGCAGATTGGCTCCCTTATTTCATACAATAAGGTAAAAAAAAACACGATGAAACACTTGAAACATCGAGTTTTTGAATGCTTAGCTACTGACGGTTTCGACATATCTCGTGTTGGGAATTTGATCCAGAAAATATTGTTTTCTTTCTTCGAGTGATTGCAACAGATGGCGTAATGTCCTCTGCAACCGGTTTGCAAATTCTACGGCTAAGCTCTTGAACACCTGGTGGAGTCACGTGTTGGACCGAAGCTATTGGAAAGAGATGAGAAAAAAAAATGTGGGTTTGGTTCACAGTTCACAAACAAAAAAAATTTTATTGATTTTTTTGAAAATAAAAAAAAGTTGACGTTTTGAAATCTTTCGTTTAATTTTTTTAATTTGAAATTTTCCGTTTAATTTTTGGATTTTAATATTTTTTATTTTTAATTTGAAATTTTAAAAATTAAAAAAGTTAGTTTTAAATTTGGAATTTTTTGTTCGCATTTATTGATCTTTTGGTTAAGAGTTATTATCACTGTTTGGTGTATTGTTGACCTAATAATGAAGAAATGTGGTGACTAGCAGATAAGCCTACCTTGGGTTCGTGCCAAATGCATGCGTAGTGCTTACAGAAATGATTCTTCTTGAAACTACATAAATCTTTAGTTAAGCTTAGTCATATTTTTATTTAACTTCAGAAACCCATAGTGAGTATGTAAATATTAAGATACTGAAAGAATTTTTACAGAAAAGTTGTTGTTTCCGACAATATTGATTGATTTAGCATGAAATTCAATTGAATACATTGAGGATTGCGAGTTGGCTAACTTTTAAAGCTGTAAAAGATTTCATTTTTATTTTTCTTCTTCTTATTTTCGTGATTGGAATTTCTAATTTTTTAAGTCCATAAAAAAAAATTGTTTTTCGGTTATCACTAAGTTGATAATAAAAAGTTGGATGAAAATAAAATGCTGTTTCAATTTAAGTGTGAAGAGTGCGAGAAATATTGGATTAAAGTATAAATCAATATTAGCGTTGAACGTGAACTGCAAGCTTTGTGGTTACGGGGAAGAAGACAATTTCGGTTTGTATGTGTTTTAGGCTTGGGCAAAAATATGAATTAAATGATAAGAAAATGAAACCTTACATCTGGCGTTTTGTTTAAATTTCATTTCGTGGTTTCGAGCATGGCAGGCAGAGAAACTGTAATTAAACCACTCAAAAATAAAAAATAAAAATAAAAAAAAGTTGTAATAACTTTATATTCACCGTAGGACATTGCTTACAACTCAGATTACATTTTCGACAACGTTTATTAAAGATTTTTATTTTATATGAAACATATTTTCATTTTCTAGTTCATCGACAAATCAATAAATAATTGCATTTATATTACCGTATTCCACTCGTGAGCTTTGGGATGGGAATTAAAATTGAATTGCTGTGTCCATGGTTTTCAAAACGATGGAAAAAAAAGAATTTAATTTAAGAGTTGAGTTGATTTGATGCCAGTATTGGTACAAGGCTCATTCACTGCACAATAGCTTTAAGCAGAAAGAGATAACATTCAGTTTGGATAATTTACAGTTGCCTTATTTTGTCTTATCAATTGATTTGATCGTATTAAGTTTAAATTTACTACCGAAAGCGCCTCGATTTAGAATGTTTCATAGAATTTTGGTTTCAAATTATTATGTCAAACGCCTGCAAGCCAGGACCAGATTTCCCACAAGACTCCTCGAGCCGAGCTCTCGATGGCCCAAGTGTACTCATTGTTTTTTACTCGTACCCGCATGGTTAAAAAATACATAGCATTTCGCGGGAATGCATTTTGTAATACAATTTCGCATGCTATTGCTTTGCAAATGATAATACATTTTGTAAAATGCATTCCACAATATTATTATTTGTCAGAATGTTTTTTTTTTCAATTGTATTATGAAATGTATTATCTAATGCAGCGGTTCTCGATGTGTGCTCCGCGGAGCCCTGGGGTTCCGCGAGCTACCTCAATGGGATCCGCATAACTTTTAAAAAAATTATAGTTTTAAATCCCCTAAAAATGAAATTTTAATAATTTACTGCTTTAAAAGTTTAGAGACTTATTTAATTAATGATTTAAAAAAAAATCTCTAACTGTTAACTCAAAATATTAAATAACACGTCGATACAAGTCATTGTCCATTGGCAACACACAATAATTAGGAAACCACTGGGCTCCGGGTAAATTCGTATGCTTTTGGAGGACTCCGCAGCTCCAAAAGTTTTTGAACTGCTGATCTAATGTACTAATAATATACTTTAAATGCAGCGAATTGCTGTATATTATACGATATACGCAATATATTTTTTGAACCATATGGAGTATGTTTACTAATCGTTTTGAACCATTTTGATGTCATAAATTTGTTGCGGTTTTTAGTAATTATCTTTTAGAGCAATTACATATTTCCTCAGGTAGATAATGTTACAGAAAACCGCGTAACTTTATTTTAAAGTTTTGCATTGTTGGAAACAAGTAAAAAGATTTTTCTTTCTCATTTTTTCCTAAATGTTTTTAGGATAAGTACGTGTAGCAGCTGCGAATGTCACCTGTCACGCCTATTCTAAGATTGCAGTGTGGTGATGGAAAAACTTTGGAGCATTAAATTGTCAGTAAACTCTCTACTTTATATATATATATATATATATATATAAAGTTTGAGTTATTTTTGCTTCATTTTAGGAAATTAACAATGTTTTTGTTGGACTCTGGAAGAAATATAAAGCTGTCAAGCTGATTTATTTCTGGTCTACCTCTTCTATTTTGGTCAAAGATTAGAAAACATAAATCTCGAGTGCAACTTTGGTCGTCATTCTCATCAATCTGCTGCTGCTGACTCAGCTGTGTGCTCTGATTCTTTCCTTTCTTTCATTCCTACTCGTCTTAGCTCTTGTTTATCCAATCTGCTGTGGCCACAAAGTCAATACAAAAATGTAAAAATTCGAAAAGAAGTTTGGTTGAAATTAATTGTCTGCAAATTTGTTTTAACTTTTAATCAAATTTGCTGGGAAAAAATGTGCTAAATGAGATGCCACAATCTAAATTGTAGTCAATTTGCAACTTCATTTTGAAACAGATGAAGTGCATAGTTGGTTGCCTTTCGGCTAGGAACAGTCACATGACATCATTATCTGACAGGCTGAAGGTGATGACTGATTTTTTCCCCCGCCTTACGTGACAGCCTAAATTGCCTTACCTGACAGCTATTAGTAAAAAGAAATTAAAAGCTAAAAAAATAAAAATAAAAATGTTTCTTTTTTAAAAAAATTTAAATTCCATTCTGTGTTCTTTAAAAAGATGAGTATTGTGTGTGGTGGATACTCGAAAATTGAGATTTTATGACGTCTTTACTTTTCTGGGTTGTTGTTGGGAGGTTTGTTGCGGGGTTTGTTAAGTAACAATGTGGTGTAGTGGTAAGAGCAAAGTTCAGGCTTGTAAATGGTGGGCATAAGGCGCAGAATGTGGCTGATGAGTACTACCTAGTGGTGGAATGGGGAAATAAATGTCAAATTGATGCTGTTGAGTTGTGCACTTTGTTGCAATCTTGAGTTGAGTCTTGGAGATTCCTCCCGCTTTTAATATGAATAAAGAAAAATTTTATTGCCAAGAAAATTTGAATTTGAAAGGGAATTCAACTCTAATTTGACTTTGGTATTGCCAAGTGTAATACAAGTTATGCCCATCAGGTGGCTGAAAATGTGTTTAGGAAACTGATACAGAAAACAGACGCAAAACAATATTCCCAGCAATTTATTTCTTTATTTTAATTTGTAATTCTAAAATCAAATAAAATATATTCCATATGTTGGGCGTTTGGTCTTTGATGGAATCATCGTTATTACGGCTTGTAATGGTGAATAAATACCTGTAATGCTTAATAAATAAGATGTTGGATTGTCTGTATAACGTGTACATTTTATTCTCCTTGTTAAATGAACTGGAAGACACGACCATGAAGGTGCATTAGTGAGATGGATTTATTTTTGTTTGTTCACTCGGAGGATAGATACTATTTACACTATTGGCTTTTTCTCTTTGATTTTTTTTGCTATTAGTGCAAATAAATATTTGTTTTTTTTACTATTTAATTTGGAGAATAAAAGGGAGATTATTGGTTTTGTGTAAAATCAAGTTATTTTTACTTTGTAACACCACGAATGCTTTGTTTGACTAATGGGATTTAGTGACCGCTTGAGCAAGAAATTCTGATTAATGAATAAGACTGTCGAAAGAAATGGAGAAAGCTTGTTAGAACACAAAAAAAGTATATTAAATGTCACAGTCATACACAGGGAAAATCAATCACTGGGGCAAGGGCTAAAAGAAGAAGTTATTGACTGCTGTGGGCTAATAATAAAATCAAAAATGACATGCACACAACGTCGAAATGATGGTAGGGTATTGGAGTGATTTTTCAACTCCAGTAATCCAATTGAAAATGTGTTGGGTCGAAAAATCAAATTACACCACGATTCTTTGTGGGTCTATAGTTATAACAGTTGTAGGAGCCGTCTAGGACACAGGTGGTTGGCTTACTGGGAATCCTCGTTGTTTTTCATTCTTGGACCTTGTCTGATTGACTGCAAGGTAGAGGGAGACATAAAGGGAGCGCCATCCCGCTGTGATTTGGCATGGAAAGTCTCCAGCCAAAGGCGTGTGCAGATGATGCGAAGCTGGAATATGGAGAAGCCTAGTTGCAGAGACGTGTTGAGAGTGTATTGATGCTCGGAGGTTAACGCACGATACAATTTCCTCTATTTGACAAGAAAAAAGATTTTTCTTTTTCAAGTCGAACCAATATTTTTTCAACATTGCTGCATTCTGATTGGAAAAAATGGGTCACATGTTTGGAACTATGTTAGCGTCATCTGGTAACGGGCAAGTTTGTAAATGGCGCTTGTTGTTTCTGTACACACGAGGTTAAACTTTGGTTGGTTTTTAATTTTTCAAAACAACAGATGTATGTATATAAAGTAATAATAAGCAGTGCGAGAAAATGACAATGGCTTTAAGATTATAGGTAAAGCAAAGCGGACGAAGAGGGAAAGTCAAAGGAGGTAATTTGCGTGTTGGTTGCGATTCAAGCGCGAGATATGCGAATGTGCGTAGGGGGTAAGTGTATTCATCATTTAGGCAATGCTGCTGTTTATCTCCATAGACGAAAGTGGAATGGTGTTGTAAGTCGTTAACCGTGAATTGCTTCTCTTTTCCATTTTATTATCTTGAGTAGTTGGTGCGGAGAATGACAATCACCTGATTTCTACAAGGACATGTTTTCAACTTTCTTTTTTATTTTCTGTCATGGTGGAAAGAAGGAAAGCGAAAAAGAGAGAGAAAGAAAAATCAAAAAATGAAGGAAAAAAAATATTAAAATTTGACTTTTCTTTTGTTTGTGTGTTATTAGATTAAAACTGTGAGAAGAATGGTTTGACTGGTGACACGGAACGAACATGACAACTGAAAATGGCACTCACTTGTGCAAGTAACAGTCAGATCAGAAAAGGGAGCACTTATGAATGCATTGTATTAGACGTCGCTAAAATCAGTTGACAGCTGTTTTATTTGACTAATTAAAGGAGATAGGGAGCTCAAAAAAAATGAATTATGTTTCTTTAATGTACAAGTGCACTATATAACTTAGCTGTAAAATAAGACTGTGCACCTTGGGGCAACATAAAGCCCTATTACGTACTTGTATGTGTGTAAGAGTTGAATTTAGTGTCATCAATAGTTAATGGGAGTCATCTTAAATTATGAATTAATTGTCATAATAACAACAAAAACGTATTTACATGTCTGGAAGGTCGAAAAGCTCGGTTGGTTTATAAATAAAATCAAAATTAATTAAATTTGATAATCAAATTGTATAATTTTACAATTTTGCTTCCCATTTTAAGAAAATTAATGACGAAACAAAATTTATTTCTATTTGATTTGAATTAAAACAGAAAAATCCATGTGAAAGTGTGCATTAGGAATTTATAGACTTTCTTCCATCTTGGGAATAGAATACTGTCACTGGTTCGGATTTTATGGCTCCTTTATCAGGCATGTGCCTAAAATAGGGGGAAAAGAAGATTGATTTTTTTTAAGGGTGTGACCTCATCAAGTTGATGAAGTTCGAATGAACCTCGACTTGATGTGTAGGTTATTGGGTCGTCCGGCAGACATGCTATCAATGTGATTTGGAAGTTTGATGATGTGTTTGGCCCTTTGCTCGCTTATCTTACTTTTTACTGTCAACGTGAAGTGTCGAATCTATTCTCTCTATAGTCTGAACCAAACAGATAACTGTAGATTAGATTTTGGATGGAGAGGAGCTACAAGCACATAAAGTGACTTCAATTTTCCATAGTTGAAGTTTAAAACTTGAGTTTGTGGTTTTGTACTACTGCAAACTGCCAATGCAGCCAGACGGGTCTCGAGTCTATGGAACTAATCGAAAATAATATTTAAAACATGCTGATATCTGTGTTGGCAACCAACGACCAAACGACTACTTTTTTGAGCATTTACCACGTTTGCATGGTCACAGTCAAATACTGTGTTTATATGGCCACAGTTTTCCATATAAATGAAAATCCAAATGGAAAAATGATGTGTTTACATAGTGTTAGTTTCCCAATAAATGTGAAGTCGTGTGATGTGTTTAAACCACAATTAAACTTGCGCATTAATCATCCACAATGCCCCGTGCACAAATAACATGTGTGTTGGGAGCCACAATGGTGATATGACGTCATCCTTTCTAGAATAGCAATGAGTGGGTGTTTACATTGCAGTTTGCAATGCACAAAACACCTAAAATCTATCTCGAATTTTCACTTTTCTGGAAAACTGTGACTGTGTATACTTGGTGCATGTAAACTTAGTAAATGTGATGGCAAATCGCATGAAATCCCAGTCTTTGTTAAGTTGACGTGTTTATATGTTAGCACTGATTTTAAGGAGACCGAAGAACGGATAAGAAAAACAAAATAGTCGTGTCATAACCCTGCATTAGCATTTCTCACACTTGGTTGCTTTTTTAGCTCACTAGCTGTTTATTCATTTGCAGCTGATATTTGTTAATTGGACGTTTTGTTTATTTGGTGCAATTTTCATTTTACCAATAATACTTGTATTCCACGCAATGTCGTGACAACAATTTGTCTGTTCGTTTTATGCACACTTGTTATTTTGCATCTGTTGTTGAATGAGCAGTGCAGTTTGAAATTTATGGACGGAAGTGTCCACTTTTGGACGGAAATATTTGTTTTGTGATTGGCGACATGTTTATGGTTGGCATTTCACATCGCTTGGATGCGTTTGATATTGAAGCGTTGTTGTTATGTGCAGTTCTAGCTGCGAGTTGAACGCTTGTGTTTGAGTTATGCGCCATAATTTTGGGTAGAAATTGTTATTCCACTCGCCAGCTTGGTTGAGTCTTTCTTACCAAGTGCGTTCAGTAATTGCTGTCAAATGATCCAATTGCTTAAAATTTGCAAGACGTAAAATAAAACTGTTCTGTTTGCTAGCCGAAGCTGCAGCCTTTCCTCTACTTCACTTGAACAGATAAATTAAGTTTGGTTTCTTTAGCTGCAAGTAACAACTATTTTCATTGTATTTTTATTAGTCTACGTGTCCTACCTTGCTGAGAGCGGCAATATTTTGTCCAAATATTTATGCTATGCCGTATATTGAGACTGGAGAATGTTATTGTTAGCAATAACAAGAAAAAGAAGATGCTCTTGCGGTTTTTTTGTGGTTAAAAATGAAAGTTTATTGCACTCCGGACTCTGTTGACGTGTATTAATTAATTCTTTCTAATTAATGTTTACATCCTTTGAAGTGGTTTTCTTTGAAGACGTTTGTTTGTATTGGATGATATTGACATTTCCATTGCCAAATATAGCTGTTTCATACTGCGTTGTGATCTGACTTACCGTGGTTAATATAAAAGTCTGTAGGAAACGAAATTAGGAAGCATTATGGTTTAAGTTTAATTGAATTTATATTTATACATTTATATTTATATCTATATTTATATTAATCAATTAGTTCGGCTAATCAGTTTAATGCTTTCGGCGCGGGATTGGTCAAGACTAGTATTTGCGTGAAAGTCAGTAGGATATGTATTCATGTTATTTCTAATGGTTAGTATTTGTGAAAGGGTTAAAATGATGGCAAAATAGCACAATTATGTGAATGCTTGGATGACTTTGTGCTGGGAAATGAAAATGATTTGAACAATTTACCTCATGATTGAACTTCAAGGCTGAGAAGTCAATTAATGTTCATAAACCTAGCAAGAATTACACAGCAAAACACGAGGTAGGAGTTTATCCAATGTCATCTAGGTTTTGGATCTCATTCGATGTTGTGGACATAGATCCATTATTGGTGTGAACACTGATCTCGGTTAACGGATCTAGACCCGTGTGCCCAACAACTCCATTTGCCAATCGAGTTCCCACGACTCGATTTGACAATTGGATTGGGATTGGCAATAGACTGTGCAGGTATAAGTCTGTACCTATTCGTTGTAAGAGCTCACTGCGACTGAAAATAGACTAAATTAGCCGCCATTTTTCGAACTAGATCGAGACAAGCAGTTTAAAAAGCAGTTTAGATATGTTGTTTAAAATGCTGTTTAGTCTATCACTAAATAAAAGACGTAGCAAATCTTGAACTGTGTTTTACATTCATTTATTTCATTTCCAAACCCATTGAAGGCTCACAATATTTTCTGGCTTTCGGAGTGCAACGAGATAGACAACTATATCTATTGACATAGATTTGTATATTTGCATTCCCAACCATTATAAATAATGAAATTTGTTTTTAATTTTTAAATGAAAACATAAATGGCAAGTTATTTAAATTTTATTAACTGTTACTTTAAGTAGATGTGTTTTCTCTTTGCAGGATTGTGTTAAATTTAAATGGCATCTTGGGAGCAGTTTGTCGGCTTCCTACCCCCAGCATGAGTGAACTCGCTGCCCATTTGATTCTGCTTGCCGGCACAAGTGAACACTTGGCTGCTCTGTCCGAATCAGCTGCCTTCTTTCTCTGCTTCGTCTCGTGAGCCGTGAGCTGCCAGCAAAGCGGATAGAAATTGGATGGATTACAAGTGTAATGCAGTGAATCCACTTTATCATTACAGTCGGGAATAAAAAGCTTGCATTTATCTGCATTCACTGCATCAAGTTTCGCCGCTCCCTGCATTTATTATCGGAGGAGATAGAATGTGAACATAATGACGATGAGAAAAATGTCAGCGGGTGTTCAAGTTTACCACGTGCTGCTCTTCTGTCTGGTCCTAAGATTCGTCACTGCAGCTACTCAAGGTAAGAGTTTCATTAGTGGCTTATTTAATTAACTCAAATTAATATGTTTTGAGTTTTGCTTCTTTCTTTGGAGTGGGGATTCCGGTTGGAAATGGAATGAAATTCCACGAATCATTGCAGGTTTGATTAGAAATTTTTTTTTCTCCTTCTGCTGTGATGGTGCAGTAGATTCAGCAGAGTTTCGATTATTTGTGCTAATGATGGAGCGAAGAAGCAAGGAGCAGTGAATAGCTCGGTTGGAATGGGGAAGTGTTGTGAATGGAAATAATGTGGGTAGTTATTAGGTAGAGGGCAGGAAATTGGGGAAGTAGTGGCTACTTGATGGGATATTAGATAAGCAATCATGTTGGGGACGGTTAAAGGACTATGAGTATCTACATGAGATAGATCTCAGAATCTAGAATGTTTATGGCTTTTAATAGAATTTCAATTATATTTCGGTTAAAAACACTTAAACTGCATGAAACAATGGCTTTTACAACGTTCACGAATTAATGTTGGTCAATTATGGCTTGGATAATCATTGTTGATTACGAAAGCAATGCAGTGAAGCCTATTTTTCTTTTGATCACGTGGTCCGTAACACATAGCGGTGTAATTCTGATCGAACTAGACCTACAACTTAATTTGTATGCAGTTTGGATTGTACGAGATTAAATGGGGTTTTTCAAGTTTATAGTAAATCAAACTATGATGAAGTAAATTGTTTTGATGTTGGTGGTACTTGGCTTAAACTTAAATCGCAGTCACAGAGCACCAGACGCAGACCGTAGACCACCTATTTCAGAAGCACTGGCCTAAACAACCGTTTTGTTGTTTGAAACTGAACCAAATCCTAGAGTTTAATCCCAATGAATTTCAATCGAATTTTCAAATAGGGCCCCCCAAAAAGGGCTCGAAGAATGCCCCACAGATTGATTTTTTAATCCATGTTAACACCCGAGTCCTTGTTATTGTATGTAGTTTGAGCAATGCAGAATCGCAGATGAAATCAGGTGGAAGTGGCGCTGCTTTATACGTTTCTCAATGCTGTTCACTCAGTGCGCTTGGTAGGCATTGGATTGGGCAACACAGTAATTTATCCACACCTTATCTCGAAAGAAATAAGATATTTTTCCCTGTGATTTTGTGTGTTTTGCAGAACTAGGGTTAAAAAAATTTCCCTCCTTTTTGCAATTTAAGTGATATGGTTTACCCATTAAAAGTTAGTGACGAGCTATAAACAAGAAAATGACCAGATGCCTCCAATCAAGCGAGATAGATAAAATTCAGCAATAAAAATACCCATTGTTTTCTCGAGGGGGCGATAGCGGCAACCGCAATTATGATTGCACTGCCTTTCTTTCTTCTGGGGTTGTCGTTGAAGACTGCTTTGTTTTGCTAAGTAAATGTCGGTTTGGTTTTGATAGTCGACATTTTTTGGCAGCCGATAGTTCTCTTTTTTTTTTTTATTATTCTTTATTTTCCACTTCCCCTTTTTGTTTGGTTGAGGTCTTTTGAAAGTTTAGTGCGCTGCAAAGGCAGATTGGGTGGTCAACATGGTCAGTTGGAAGCGTTCTCTCTTGGCCTATCTGAACGGACGTGCAAAAAGTGTGCTTGTTGCCGAGTCACGGTTGACAAATATTTGTTCTTGCGCTTGATTTCTGGATTTCTGCCAATTTCGAAAAACCACAACTAACTTCAGTTCCAGACCGAATTTTTATTTTTATTTTTATTTCTTAATTTTTTTTTTGTTAGTTTGGAATGAAAGGATTGATTCGATTGTGTGATTATAAATTCATTAATTTAAAAAAAAAAACTTTTATTCATTATTTATAGAAAGAAAACATTGATTTACCATTAAAGGGAAAAGTTTGTTTGCTGAAACGCCATAATTCGTTATTGTTTAAAAGCAAAAATATTGACATGTCTACAATAACTCATGTGGAAAACAATTTTTTCTTTATTTATCACAAAAAAATAATGAGTTATTTTAGTAAAAAAAAGAATGGTGAAGAGAAGTTTTTCTCTCTTTGTTTTAAAGGATAAGCGAGTACTGTAATGCTTGATGAAAAATTGCAGCACGGGCTAAATGAAATGGGTTTTTGGACTAAAAATTATTACAATATCATAAATGCAATCTTCAATAACTCACAATGTGCGAGTTTTAAAAGTCAACTGAGATTGAGATTACACGTGATGAGCATTTTTTTTTTTTTAAAAAAAAGAAGAAAAAAAAAAAAAATAGTTGAATTTGTTTTCTTTTCTAATAAATTATGGTAATAAACATTCAATTTTTTTTTTCTGTAAGGGATTAAACATTCTTTGTATAGGAAGCAAGATTTTTATTCAAATTTACGAGATGATGCACTCGAGGAATGTTGGCAGAAAATGAGTGCGGGATGAGTTTTGTTTACCTAACTCAGCATGAAAACACAGCACCAAGCCTACACAATCTTGAAGCGTAACTTAAGCTAGGGCTTCCTCGGAATAAAAAGCCTGATTAATTTAATCCAGAATATCACAAGCAGATTTTGATATTTTATTGGCGTCGGTAGGTGATTGCAACGCTTTGTAAGGCCAAGTTTTACTAGTTTGAGATTTACTTTGTTCCTTGCTCCCAAGTGTACTATTATATAGGATTTTGGTGGTGTAAAGTAGGCCGTTGATGGTGTTATTCTGGTGAATGAAGGAACCGAGTCCGCCGGAAATTACTCTTCTGATGCAGCAGTTTGTTGCTGTTCGACCAGCGACGCATTAACAAAAGGTGTATTGCAACAACGAGTTGCTTATTGCATTGAAATATATTCCAACTGTGCTTGTTTGTCTTCGAATATTGCCTTCGTTTAGTGTCCCATTATTTCGCGACCTCGTTTTTGAATAAAACATTCATAAAGGAAGCTTGAATTATTTATTTAATTGTTGCTCATTAATTACTAACAAGTGAACATTGTTGGTGCTGAACGTGCAATTTGCAAGTTTCTAATCAAGTTAATTAGGTTTCACCCATTATCTCATTATTCATATTTTTATAATTAGTCTTATATATTTTAGTTTAATCGCTAATATGACGAAATAAAGGGGATGCTTATTGTTTGATATTTGTGCAATTCGTGCAATTTATTTATTTATTTATTTATTGGAGTGAAACTTCTTTTGGAGTGGTTCTTCAACGCGATGGAAGTGATGTAAAAACGCGTGGCGGAAATCACGCAACAGTGGGTTGATGAAAGTGACACAACATAGGGGGAGAAACAGCAACAACAACAATCATCAGTGCAACGGCACAGCACGCACCACAATCCATTTGAAATCAGACGACACGCAACGCACTATGCCTAAAAGAACAACTCCAATTTTGAATTTTGAATTACTAAAAAAAGGGAAAAAAACCTCCGGACGGGAAAAACAAAAAAAACTAGTAGTCTTAGGCACACACTCTTTTATTTATTTATTTATTTATTTATTTATGTATTTATTTATTAACGTCTGATGGAGCAGATGGAGGATGTTGGGGGAGCTAAACTGGATGAGAAAGAAAGGACATTTTTTGAGGGTTTTCATTTGGAATATCAGCCAAAGTCGTGGAACGGACACACGGTTCGCATGATAAACGCAAAAAGAAACCATCGAGGAGTGCGGGGATCTATTGAAAATCTTGGTTTAGGTGTTTACATGGCAAACAATTCCACGCATGGTTGGAAAAAATTCCCGTTTGCATATAGAGAAATTATATGCGAATTTTATCTCGACAAGTAAATCTGATGCGGTTAAGTCATGGTGTAGAATTGTTAGCTATTTTGAGTATTGATTTTCTAGAAAGGAGTTTGTAACATCAATAAAAATATGACGTATTAAAGGGAAAGTGAGATTATTTCTTTCAAAGAAAAAAAAAATTTATTTCTTCGCATGTGGTTGGTTTTAGGCGGGAACATGCGTTTTCCATCTGAGGTGCCAATGAAGTCATCTTTGCTTTAAAGTGCAATGAAATAATGCTTTTTACTCTTCCGTTTAGGTGGGAATGAGCGGTAAACGGTGGGTGTCAGTTTCATTTTGAGATTTTTCTGTTGTGGTATCTGCCGGAGAGAAGGAAAACAAGATGAAATGATAAATGTGTGTAAGTTGTTGGAGACCCACCGCCTGAAAGGTTGTTTTAAGGGTGAGTTCGTGCAACTACTTCGTTTGCACTTGATTAAAAAATTGTTTATGTTTGACACCGATAACAATAAAATCCTTTTATTACATTAGCGAGAGTAACAACTTGCAATGAGTAGCAATTCCAGTGAAAATGCTTCAAGGTGAAGCATCACACAATATAATATTCACAATAAAATGCTATGAACAGAAAGTTTGAAGTTATTCAGCTGGGTTTGTTTATGCTCGGAAGATCGAGAGCAAAAATTATTCGATATTGGAATTTTATGGTTGATTTTGAACAGTTGAGGCAGTAAATTTGGATTATCCCGGTGTCCGGAAGGGGAAATCGGTCGAATTCGTATTAGACCTTTTACATTGGCATCTATCTCAATCAGTTTGCATCAAGTGGAACTGACGAGCGCAGATGGGGTTTCCGCGCAAGGAAACACGTGCGCTAATCTAAAGTTAAATCAATGTTAGGAGTTTATTTCTTTTTTTTTTAATCATTTCGTTTTAGTTTGGAGTTCTAATTTGTCAAAAAATCAGAACTGTTAAAATGCAATTAAGGTTTGAGCTTTGGTGATTTACGAGCGATTGTAGAGTCTAATGCAATTTTCAATCTAGTTTTACGCTTATTAAATTACATGTCTAGATGATCATTTATTTTTCTTCAGTCAGGAATGAAATTATGTTGAGTGCGTGAGATGAGTGTTTGATGCTGCAAGGGACATTAGAAGGCACTTTTCACTGGGTAATTGGTATTCTGCTCTATTTGCTTCGTGGTCACGGATTCGGAAATGAAATAATACCAACAGGTTATCAAGCAGTGCGGTAACTCAGCTACAATTAAGCGGAATTGTGCATTATAAGCAGAGTAGGTGCATTCAATTCTGTTTACAGAAAATCACTTATTGGTGTGAAATGTTAAATTTCTAATAAAGCGTGGATAACTCATGAAATTACTTTTAAGGGTGTAGGCGAGCTATACGGTAGAGCGCCGATTGTCCGAATGTCAGTCAACCGAACGACCGGTCATCCGAATAGGGTCGCGTTCTAGATTGACGTAGGTAAGTGATTAGCGCATGTGGCTTATGTCAGTTTGAAACTCGGTGTCGGGTTTGATTTAACAGTATTACGTACATGTAATAAAATGTGTATGCAGTACTCGTAGACATAGAAACCGTGTTTTACTTTCGTTTTTGTACATAAACTTGTAATGTCCGATTATGTGAGCAAATTGGTCTCCATGTCTCCTGATTAGTTTGGATAATCGGCGCTCTACTTTACTATGTTTTGGACAACTTGCGAAAAACTCCCATTGGCTATTGATTTGTCCACAGCCATCATGTAATTGTTACAATTGCACAAAAGGACGCTGATCGAAGATAGCGACTACAGTGAGTATTTTTAGAATCAATCTTGACCGGTTAGTTTGGTTCAGGTACAGTTTTGGACCCAGTTTCTGTTTCAGTTTTTACATATGTTCCAGCCATTTTAATTCCAAATTTTGCTAGTATTTATGAAGCAAAATTATGATTATACTAAGCAAATAAATGTTGCTAACTTATGGCTTGTCTAGTTTTTAAAGAAAACCGCTAGGTGGATTACCCCTATATAAGGCTACGAGAAGAGTCAATTCCCCAGTCTAATAAAAATATGGAATTAATTTCACAAATCTTTATTCAATAAAAGAAATCAATTACAAAACACAGAATCCTCCAAGCGACTACTTTTCTGCAAGGGATGGATACCATTAATATTTTTTGGATAATGTATGGGTGGGACTGTTAACAACATTGCAAATAAATGTTGTTAACTTACGGCTGTTCGTAGCCGCCCAAAACAACAGAAGAAAATTACATTTATTGAAAATTTTATGTTTATTTTAATTTGTAAGTGGTAAATAATTTATTTTAGGGATATTTTCCAGTGAGTATTAAACAGTCATTTTGAAATTGAGCTCTTCCTTATTGGTTGAGAATAATCACATGATCATGACGAGCCTGTGGTAAGCCCAACCAATGGGATTTTTTCACAAGTTGTCTGAAACTTAGTACAGGCCTTTACCGAGGACTCCAAAATGTTCCTTCAATGAGAATCAGTCATCATGCTAAAACCGCCGCTACATTTGAAATTAAAGTGGGAAAATATCACCTTGGCTAATAAGTGCGAAGTGTCGAAGCCGGTTGGATTTAATTTGGGTAGGGATTACACTAATAGGGTTTTATAAGTACCGTATGTAGTTCACTGGTTTGTGACCCGTATGTGGCAAGATGGTGTCGTGAGGATGGAAAGGGTCGAGAGGGCAAACAGATAATTACAAATGTGTCTGTGGCTGCAGACCGCAGGGTCGTTCGGTAGTCACTTAATTAAATGAAAAGGATAAAGATTAAGCTCCGATTTCGTTTCGAGACGAGAATTAGCTCTCTTTCGCTAGCTTCCACTTGTAATTCTTATTTCATTATTTTATTTCGGCTCGAATATTTCTCGTGTTTTAATGAAACGTGGTCGAAAGCATAAAGAAGCATTTTATCTGCAAATTTGCAGATTTTTGTTGGAATTAGTTTTATTATTGAATAAAGCGGAAGGAAGTTGGTGACGTCAGAAGCACTCACTGAGAAGTGGGAACGTGCTATTAACAATCAAGTGGAACATGATGTGAGAAGAAGTGGTGCTGAGAAATTGCCATGGCTACAGAATGGGACCGTGAATGGGAGGGCAAAAATTAGATTTCGCACACACACATAGACTGTAACAATTGAAAAGGACCAGGAAAATGTACTTGTATTATTTGGAAAATTGCATCAGAATGCTATAAGGCTCCATCTGTTCAATTTACTTTTTTATAGAGCTCCACGTTTATTGGAAAAAGAATTGGAAAAGGAAATCACTAATGAAATTTTACTTATAATTGAGTTAATATAGTTTTTATACTTTTTTTTATTTATTTAAAAAAAAAAAGGATTTTAAGTGGTAATACGTGACTTTACGTCCGTTTTGAGCAAATGATAAATAGCTAGTGGCGTGAAGGTGATGGAGATATATTGTAGGCACGTTTTTGAGATTGTTTAGGGTTTTGCGGTTGGAATAGTGAATGTAAATATTATTTTACGCTTGCCTTAAGTTAATTGAAGGTGTTGTGTTAGGTGTAATTGGAAAGATTTCTCATTACGAATCTGTAAAAAAAAACCAAATTGACACAGCAAAGATAGAAAAGGACGAAAAGTTGTTTTGTTTCGATCTCAGCAGGAATTGAGCCACGGGTCTTCTGCCTGATTGAGCAAATCGACAATGAGGTTGTTGTTATTCAGCATAGTGTTTATTTCTTAATGGTACATGGAAGTGTTGACGCTGTCTCTTATCAGTATTCATTGGGAACATGAAGAGATGGTGGGACCCGCATTAGATTTTCTTCGAATGGCCAACGATTTTCTAAGTGAACAAGCTGCTGCTGGTGAAATACTTCCTATTTGCAAAGTTTATTCGATTGCGTTGAGTGGCAATTAGCTAATTGCCAATCGACGACATCCTTTTGGGGGGATTGTCTTGGCATTTAGGGGGAATTTAACTCGTGTTACTTGACATAAAATGTCTGAAATTGTCTTTTGTCATTGCTTTGGTTGTCCAAAATTGAGTGTTTATGGTAATCCAGATAGCTTGCGCATAAACTAGAAAAAGTTTTATCTTCTTGGAGGTTTTTTTAAGCAGGCAAGACATGTGGAATGCGGAAATTGACATTCTTGGTTAGTTTTTTTTTTAATGTTGGAATTTTATTTGTGGTATTGTGAGTCAAACGATATGGTTTTAACGTTGTGTAAGTTTGATAGGCGTGCTCTCTTGTTGTGGGGGAAGTGGTAAACTAGTAATATGGAAATGGAAGCAAGGTATATTCACGCAGTTTGAACTTGTACTTTTTTATGGTGTTGTAAAGTTGAAAGTGCAGAGTTGTTAAGTAGAAATAACTTTGTCTTGGGTTTTTATTATCCGCTCAAATGGTGCTATGAATGACAATCGCCTGATTTGAACAAGAAACTCATTTATTCGCTTTTTATTTCTCCTTTTACACAAATTGTCAGTTTTATAGTTTAATCCATTTAAACTTAATCACCTGGTGTGAATAATACATTTTTAATTAATGGTTAATCATGTTTATGCTAAGGATTTTCGAGAAAGAAAGAAAACTGATACCCGGTGGCTACTTTGCTTCATTTTATGTGAATCAACTTTAAGAAATTAGAGAACCCGATCTACATATTTATCTCGATATTTTTGCCAACTTTTAAGTACCCATATGAAATTACCGACCTGAAATACATTTCCTACTTGATTTCCACGCTGTAACTGCAGCGAGAAAAATCTCGCACATCACTGCGAGATCCTAATGCCTCGTGACTGGTAAGTCCAAGTCGTAATTCAACTAGAGGTTGAATTAAAGCATTACGTTAATTCAATCCCACAATCCAACACTTTTTGACCTTATGTCAGAGTTAAGTCTAGTGTGATTTGATGTGTTAACTGACCTGTAGGATCGTGCCACCTTGCGCTAGTGATGATTTCTGGACACGAGAATCTCGTGTTAACACTTGCAGCAACAGTAATTCTTACTAACATCAACACAAGACCGAAAAACTGAAATTGTTTTATGTTGATGTTTTATATACAGTAAGATATATTCCCTTAACACAGTTGATGGATTGCAATTGCTTAACATGAAGAGATGGAGCGCTCGTTAGTTGCTAAATGATATTGGCATTTGCATTCTGCGTTATTTTTTAACCAGCACATTGTCATGTCGCTGTATTTTTTATTGTCTTTTCAAGATCATAAATGTTTTTGTCTTGAAAAGTAAATTAAGGCAGGAAAAAATGGCTCTTGTGAGAGCACTGGCACAAACAAGTTTGAAGCTAAGGTTGTTTTTGAAATTGCTTTTGTGTTTGGAACAATCCTCGCCCATTTTGTGAAAAGTGTGGGTTGTAACTGGACTTAAAGAGAAGGAGTGAATCAGGGGACATAAAAAAGAAAACCTCAGATGGCTCATTGTCTTATGATCGTTTTTTTTTTTTTGCTTCGTGCAAACCACTTTTTTAAAAAAGAAAAAAAAAATGAAAATATCGATTTTTTTTTTTCTTTCTTTTCTTTTGGTCGAGTATATTCAGCCTTCTTTTTAGCTTGGAAGTTAAGAAGTGGCTAAGGTGTTGTAATGAAAAAATTGAGGGTGAAGAATGATCAAAAATAAAACACAATTTATTAAATTAAATTAAAAATATGTAATATGTGTAATTAATTATGATATCTTGTTGATTGACTAAATAATTGCTTGGACTCACGAGCGGTGTTATTAATCTTGAAATCACTGACTGACTAAGCAGCTCATTCTAGTGGCTCGCACGCCCAGCCGTGTTAAACATGTAATTAACTACGATTGTAGTTATTTTTCGAGCTGGCGAGTCAGATGAGTCAGCCGGTCTCGTCTGATGACAGATGAGAGAAGGGCGTTGAAGACTGAGGTTGGTCGTAACACGTTTGGTCGAGCGACATAGTTCGCACTCGCACTTGGAAAGGGGTGGCTTGGGACTGGTGCTCCCCTCGAGACACCATGAATAGTGTCTTGCGACCAGCCGGATGATTTAGATAGGAAAGAGGAGAAGAGCTATTGGACCAAGGGAATCGCGTGGCGTGCCATGCGGTGCCACGCAGACGCGAAATGGACAGAAATGCCAACTGTAGGGCTGAGTGCGAAAGGGTAATCACTCCGCCATGAAATGGGGCCAATTATTCCGGAGCGCCTGTTTGCTTTGGAATGGGTTTGCTTCGAACTGGAATAGTTTGAAAAAGGGTTTGCTTCGAATTGAAATACGTTCGAAAAAAATTTTAAGCAAATTTAAGCAAGTACGCCTGTTTGCCACAAGAGGATGTTGATCGAAAATAGCGACTGGAGTGACAGTTTTTAGAACCAGTTCTGACCTGTTAGTCCGGTCCAGGTACAGTTCCAGACCCTGGTTCGGTTGCAGTTGCTTCCTGTGTTCCGGCCACTTCCAATTTATTGAAAATTTTATGTATTTAAGCGGTTAATAATTTATTTTAGAGATATTTTAGTGAGTACAGTCTATTGGTTGAGTGAAATTATCACTAGTAATACCACGAGTGGTGTTACCGAAGAAATTGTTTGTGTTATCAAGCGGCTCCACTTGTGGTTGCTTCTATAGCCGAATACTAAGACATGTATTTTTTCTCAAGGCTGCGGTGATGTATTATTAAACACCGAGTTTTGCTCGTTTCATGTATTTATTTAAATTCATGAGGTATAAAAACTACTGTGTTGAATAGAGGAGTTTTTTCTCTCCCTTTAATGGACATGCACCTGCACAAGGAATATTTATGTAAACATTTATTCTTTTTTGTATTAGCCACAATTTTATTTATATTTATGTATGGACCGTAGTTTCATAACCAAAGGGGGAAAAAATATCAATTTGCTTGAATTTTTATGTTTTTTTTGGGAAATATACTTGCAAATTCAAACAAGAGTTATGGTGATGAAAAGAGAAGTCTATGGAGCCATGTTTTTTTTAAAAGTCTATTAATGCACGAAATGTTTGATTTATTTTATTAAACTTCTGATCTTTTTGTAGCTGCCATTGTCTGTTTGTATTTGAGGAACGGATTTGAATGTCTAAGTGCATTATCCATTGCGTTGCAAACCTTTTTTTTTTTATTCGATTTTTCCGAATGGATTTTTCTTGTAACACTTTCCAAGTCAATTTTTTTTCCTAGAACTTTACTTAACTATTCAGGTATTCTTTTTTTTATCCTTTTAAGTTGAAGACATTGTTTATAAGTTATATTCTTTAATAGTATGGGGAATTGAATGTCTGAGTAAGGAAAGCTGTCGTTTTGCAGTTTTGCAATTCTTCATTGTGAAAACGACAATTTTATTTGATTTAAAAATGAAAGTAATAAAACATTTGAGCTGACTAATTCAATAAAGACTTCAACTACAATTTGCGGTGTATTACCGTGAAGCTTGCTGATTTTTCCTAATGCTAAAACAAGCGTTAATCAATTATCTCTATTGTACCCAGTGAAAGAAAGAAATCGGCTGCCATCAATTTTTAATTTCAACAACCTACAAGAATACAACGCAATTTTGTTTGCATTTTGTTTGCATTTCATCTACTGAGGCCGTTCGGTCCACTTCAACTCAGTCCATCATCAGAGCTTTGGTGAAAAGAGCTGTTTATGACTGTTAAGGGGCGAGATGTATCAATTCCGGCCTTTTCATCAATAAGTTTTGATGATGGACCGAGTTGGAGTGGTCCGAAAGGCTTGTGCAGATAGGAGACGAAAGCACGCACGAAATGGCAAATTTCATAATGTGCGAGTATTGAATTTACCATGAAAGACAAACTTGACGTTGGTTCGCTGTAAATTACATTTCAAGATGTTTGTTTGTTTCTGTTCAGTTTGCGTGCAGCTTTAAAGGCGAATTCTAACTAGTTTCTATAAATTTATTTCAACATTCTCTATACACGTGACACCGTGCAATTCACCTTTACTTGCATTTTGATGATGGACTTCTGATAACCATGGTGAGGACACAAAGGGCACGTGCGTGCACTGCATTATTTAACGAGATAGAAAAGAAACGTAAAGACAGATAGACGAATACACTGACAGGCTACCACATACGTGATGTATGAACTAGCAAGTTTGGATTTGACACTTAAACAAATGACTTGTGAAAGCCGACCGTTTTATATATTACATCCAAATGTACATGAAAACAAGGCAATAAATAAGTTTCGAAGTATTTTTTTTTAAAAAAAGTTTTTTTTTTGTCTTTTTCTCCGGTTTTTATCTTTTATTGCCATTGGAATCTGTTTTCTCCTCAAATCCGATATCCAGGATAGACGTTGCATTCGTCAGCAAACGTTAAAGCATGTGCGTGACAGTGTGTCAGCAGAGGATTCGCCTGAATAGATTACCAGTGTGACAACAGCTGTATCCCCACTCTTAGGATTAGGATCCGCTCACTTGGGTTTACTGTCCTGATGCAGTGACATGTTGAAATTTCATTACTCAACTGGCATTATACACGGGGAGAAAAAAAAACATAAAAAGAGCAGCAGTTTTGCCTCTAATATGGTGTAATTTATCTACTTTGTAGCTGGAAAAGAAATGATTCGCTGGCTCGTGGCCTGGAGATGCAATTTGAATTGGCAAGAGGCAGAAATAAAAGTGCTTTCCTGCAATGCACATTAGGGTTTTTAATTTACTTTAAATCGAAAACATCTGCGTGTTTTTAGGGATGGGAAAAGGAGTTGATGTGTATATTTTTATTTCAATTTGGAATCGCGTCGAGGTGATTGATTTTTTTTTTGATGTACTGTATCAGATAGGATGTGACAGTGCACGATCTTTCACACGAGATGCTCCCGTGGGTAAAATTAAAGCATCTCACGTGATCACTCGTGCTGCACGTGTGGCCAGGGCAAAACTCAGACAAAACAAGTCGCGCAGTCATAAAGAGGAAGGTAATAAAGTGTAAACGAGGTGTGGAGTCATTTATAAAATCATACATAAAGTGAATCCAGTTGAGCTATGAACTTAATAAAAAAAAAAAAAAGGAAAAATTAAATGCAAAAATGTTGACAAGTTACGTGAATAAAGAACATACTGATTGGGACGAGTTTTCAATCTTAAATTCCGATCATTTTTCATGGTAACTTGTAGATCCCTTTGTTGATTAAGTGGTGGGATTTTGCACTTTTTCTCTAATTGAATTTTAGAAGAAGAAAAAAAAATGTTTAGGTTTTATGGCCATTTTTATTTTATTTCAAGTGAAAGTGGAAATAAAAGGAGAAATGTCCAGGAAGGAACTGATTTCATCGGATTAGATGTAAGAAAGAAAAGTCAATTAAGCATTAGGTCGTGGCCTTGCCTTTCAGAGTCGCGACTTGGGATTGAGAAGCAAACAGATAATCTCAAAATGTCAAAATTTGTGCACGACTTTCGACCGCGGGTCGTTAATTACACTCAACCCAAATTAAATGAATCGAATGAGAATCAAATTACACATGATTAAACGTCCCTTGTATGTGGCTTACTTATTAGAAGACCTAAACACGCAATTGGCGCCGTTTCATCAACGTTATTAATAAATGTGCTATCGTGAGAGACGTTTAGCTCTCGCGCGCGCTCTCGTTTTTTGCTACTATTTTAAAATGAGGAAGTGGAATTGCCATATGTATATCTATTTTTTTATTTTAAATTGCGTTTTCTACCTGGGTGGTGAAGTCTTATCTTTTAAAACTAGTTTTTCAGATGCTGATTACTTTTCTTTTTGTTATCTCTTCAATGTAAGTTCGTGTTGGGACTTTCAAGTACCTGATTTGTGCAAAGTGCCCATTTTCTGCCATGCTTGCAGTTAACCCTTCGCAAAGACTACATTTTTGACACTGACAACAAAAACTGCAATTTTTCTTCCTCCTTTTCTTTATTCCTCCAAGTTTTTCATTCCAATAGTGTGTGGCAGAGTTCCATATTAACTGCGGCCGGGGTGTTCGACCGGGAGAAATAAAAAGCGTGCGAAGTTCCACGAAATAACGATCAAAATTAATTTTTTTTCTTCGTTTGTTTGGATTTTCTGTGTAATAAATCAGATAATTGAAAGCTGCGGTGCGTTGGTCCTTATTTATTGATGTACTCGACGAGAGCGACCACTGGTCACAATTCATGTTGTTCACGCTTGTCCGGAGTAAATCGACTTTGCGGTGTTAAATTTACCCTCGTTTCACCTACACATTTCTGACATGGGATTTCGGCATGTCGCGAGCCTCGCACACTCTTAATTCATTTGACTTTCGGACAAATCAATTGTATTGCGCTGTTTGCTATTGCTTGTTGTCATGGTTTGATCGCGCGATATTTCAGAATGGCTACAGGGATTTGGACAGATTAGGGCAATTAATTTCCCAAGATTTATGACCGGGATTCAATTTGCTTCTTGTTTGTATAGGCAGTAATTTAATTATCAAGATTTATTTGAAAGTTGCATTGCTAGATTATGAATACATTTTACAGGGCAGACAGGAGTTTTAAATCAAACGAGTTTGCTAATCCTGAGTTCATTGTGTGCACTGTGAAGATGTGTAAATAACACCAAGACATTAAAATCTTCTACGGTCGAACTTCGTTATAACGAATTTTTGTCATAATGTTATAAAATTTCGTTATAACGAATTTTAATATTACGAATTATTCGTTAAAACAAACAAGTTTTCACAACAATACGTATTGGGAAAATTTTCCATTGTAATATGACTTCTAATCTGCCCACCCAATATCCGCCCTCATCTGGTATAGTTTTTGAATTGTAGATATTGTCTGTATATCAAAGAGTATATGGTTGCACGCCCACAATAAGAGGAAACAATCGATTTGTCATTTGGCTAGAAGTAGCGTTAGTTGGAGTGGATAAGAAAGGTGAATTGAAAAAAAAAAATGAAGAAGGAAAAAGGTAGGGGGGGGGGGGGGAAGTTGATAAGTTTTGGAAACAACATTAATACTTTTTGTTTTACTCGAGGGAACGTGAAAATAAATGAAGATAGGATGAAGATTGAAATGGGACTTGAGAATGAAATGGGAGAAATTTAAGAAAGAAATGGGCAAAGACAGTAATTGACTTACATTTTCTCTCTTCTTATCTTTTGCGCACTTGGGTTTTAAATTTATATTAACATTTTTTTATGCCACGAGTTCGTGCAATAATTTGTTCTTCAATATGCTACAAATATGGCCACTCTTGCAAAAGAAAAAAATTTTTTTTTGGGCTTAAAAAATGATTATCCAATGAACAACTCAATTTCTATGTTGAATGTGTTATTTCCCAGCTGGATGTTGTACAAAGGAGCATATTGAGCTGACAAAAGAAAGAAAAATGCTTTACATCATGGGTTTTGGCACATCTAACTGGAAATGGTTTGAGGGTTTAGAAAGTGCTGCCAAGAATGAAGATAAAATTGTTTTTTTTTTTTTAAATTAATTAAATTTTCAATGGTGGAGTCGCCCAACACTACTTTTCGTCACCAGGGCGTCGCCGTGGTGCTTCCTATACAGAATAGAATTCAAAAAGGAAATATTATGTTCAGATTGATAATAAAGTGTTATGTTTTGAGAAGCTTTGCAGTGCAGCATGCATTAAAGTTATTCCCTATTTTGCATATGTAAATAAGTTTGAAACAAGAAAAGTTTACCAGCTCTTTGTACACGCTTTAACTTTTAAATTCGGGAATTTAAAATTTAAAACATTCAGTGTTAGAATTTAGCATTACTATTTTACATGTAAACTTTTAAAACGAAACACTAAATTAGTGGAAACACAACGAGAAAAGAAAAGCTCGGCCGGAGGTGTTAATTCTGCTATAAGATTTAGCGAATTTTATAGCGGAGGTTAATTCGTTGTTTAGTGTTTTTTGGGTGCAGACAATTGACTCGCTACGGTGTTTGCTAATGGGGCAAATAGAATAGAATTGTGCGCCACATTGAATTGTATGTTGTGCAAATTGGCCGTTTTCGTAGCAATGACTGCGTAAATATCAAAGAGCGCATTTTAATTTTAATAGCATGTGTGCTTTTAGTGTAATCGGCAAACGGAGGCCACAAATTGTACGTTTGACAATGGAAGCTAATGGACAAATGGTGTAATAGCAAATTAATTCTATTATTCGAGCAATGCAACTACAATGGGACGCATTTGCAGGGAATTTTTGGCGGAATTAAATATTTTTAAATGAGAAAAGTCTAGATGTAGCTCGTACACTCGAGATAACTTGAAGGAAGCAAATTGCACTCATAAATATTCAATAATTCTAAATTGGAATTGAAATGCCCATTTAGCGTAGTGATTGGCCTTTAGTTGACAGCTGCTCGTATCATTTTAATCATCATCATTATCACGTGTCAATTGTCAATTGACGAAGACGTTTTTGATTTCTTTATTTTTCTTGTCTAGGAAAAAGTTTGATAACTTTAAAGGAGAATAAATTTCAGTTTCTAATTTTTTTCTTCTTCAGTTTTGCATCTCTTTTACCTTTGATCATTACTTAAGAGAATGATTTTAAATTGGAGCAATTTCTAAGAGGAGTGTGATGAGAAATTGAGTGCCGAGTGTCGTATAAAAAGGAGGAAATTTTTTTTTTTCTATTTTATTTTTTAAATTTTTTTATTTTATTTTATTTTTTCTTTTTTTTCTTTTTCTTTTTCTTCTCTTTTGTGAGTTCATCTTTTGAGTCTAGTGACTTTCATTTCCGTGCTCGTTTCATTCGTTGATGGTGGCCAAGTGAAAATGAAATGAAAATCCAGCTATGACTTTTGCTATTCCTTTCTGGCTTTTTATTGGCGGTGATGCATTCGTAACTTGAGATGGAACAATCTCCTTCGTTTCTACGGGAAGTGCATCAAAGAGTTAAGAAATTTTTTTTCTCGAAACGATCAACTTTGTAAGCGGCTTCATTTCGGTTTTTTTTTTTTTCACCCTTTATTTTCTTACCATTGTTTTTAAAGTTGTCATCAAAACCACCAAAAACTTTGCAATAAGGCCTGCGATTGCTGTCCTTATCGAATTGCAATGCAAGTAAATCCGGGTCAATATTTGATGTGCTTTTAATGGATATTTTAATTGATTTCGCATTGCAGATAATGGAAATGCGATCTTATTATTGCTCTGCTAGGAATAATTCGCAATTTAAAACAAGTTAAAACTTGTTTGAAAACATTTAATTTGACTTTTTGATGTTTCGGTCACAGATTACCTGCAATGCTCCATGGAAATACGATAAAAGCCAATAATCATTAATATTGAAGTCTCGGGATTATTTTTACATCGTAAACTGTTTAAACTAAGACCCGATTTAATATGTTTTTGCAATTTAATCAAGAAATACGCTAAGTAGATTGCAAGATACTTTAAAAGCTAGAAAGTGGATTTCTTTGTTTATTTATTTATTTATTTATTTATTTATTTATTTATTTATTTATTTATTTATATATTTCAAGCACACGTTGTATTATATTATCATTGGTATAAATAAATTTGTAAAAATTCACAATGCCATAATATAATGAATACACGATGCGTTTGAATTGCATTTTCCATCCAGGAGGTATTTTTATTTTGCTTCAATAAATCCCGAGTTCAACTTCAAATATTGGCTGTTTTGGGATTTACCTGTGTCCACAATGTAGACCGCATCAACTATCGTCTGATTGTGAGTTATCGCCCACCACAAAATTGAAACACATATTGATTTTTAAAGCTGGTTATTGCCAATCATAATGTAGCTTGGTGTGAACTACTGCAGTGAGATACTGTATATACATTTTATTCTATTCTATTTTATTTTATTTATTTTTATTTTTAAAGGAACTTTCTTATTCTTTATTAAGCCATTTGTTTGGTCTATTTGGGATACCATATGTTACTTTGATTGAGTTGTTCCATTGTGGGTACTTATTTGTCAGTGCTGCTGGTTTATGCTGCGTGCTGTACCATTGGCAAACGTTGCAGTTTGACAGTTGATCGTAAATAAAGGCTTGGGTTTTGGAGCAAAATTTAAAACAACGTCACGGATTATAATTGAAGGTAAAGTATTGGAAATTTGGTTTATTCATACAGTAGTTATATCATAGCGCGAGTTGATTGATGGCAACTTTCTAGAAAGGTTGGTTGGTTTGTTACTTGCATTAAAAGCGAGCAATTTATCAATATAAAATGCGAAAGTTTGACACATGGGAAATAATATTTTTTTACGTGTTTTTCTAGTGGATTGTGGTGAAGTTTAAGTTCGAATGATTGTACACTTGACTGCAATGCACGAATTAAGAAACACACTTAGCTGCTCTTTTTCTTTTTTTTTAAATTTAAAAAAAATAAATATTATGGAAAACACGGATTATTGTTTTAAAATGTAAGTTGGCAATTTGTTAAGTGTCAAAACTAGTTACGATGATGAATGGATGGTCGATATTCCCCAGTTAAATGAATAATGTTTCCTTTCTCTCCAATTTGCTGTTCGTAGGATTAAAGGGTTCTTGAAAGTGGTTTTCTTGATGGAGGGAAGGAACTGAACGAAGACGTGAATTTAACAAACTTCCACAGCATAACAAAGAAAGTTTGAACACATGAAGACGCATGTTTTGGAAGTGAATATCAATTTATGGCCAATAAACTTAATTTTTAATTTTTAGCAACGATTCAGGTGGTTGAGGTATGAAATTTTACACTTTAAATCGTGTAAATTGTTGAATCCTCTATGTTAAATTGTCCCTTGACTATGTCACAAAGTTTCACTTCTACCGTGTGGTCTTGGGCACACGTTCTTTTTTGATTTTTTGCTATAGATAATGTAAATAGCAAGGAGAAGTGCTATTGGCTCTCAGACAAACGGTCGGGTTAGGAAGGTGGTTCACTCTCCCTGACAACAATAAAAGGGCAAACTTCAGCTAAAATAGTGATTCATTCTTCCGCTTTTGTGGGATTTGGTCCGTTTGGCCAATATCCTCCCCAATACCGAGTCAAACGTTGTTATTTATGTGTTTGAATTTCAAGCTTTGTGTTTACTTTCTTGTATCAATTTTGTTTCTATAAAGGAAAAAGCGATTTTTTATTTTTTTTTAACGGATGTACCACTTTTTCTTTTGAGTTTTCTTTCTGGAGCACGAATTATTTGTTGTTTTCTCCACAGTTGCATGGATATTTGCATCTGCTCGCTTCCCATGCCATTTACAAACGGATCTTTGTTCGTATTGGATGTGGTTTTGGCGTGTAGCCATTTTTTTCATTTACTTTTTTTTTTTTAAAGTAAAGGATTCGTTTGAATAAGTAATTTTAAACAGGATGTGGTTTGGTTTATTTTGTTCCAAGTTTTGTATCTTACAGTAAGTGAATCGATGTGTTGCAGGGAAAGTTGATTTGAGTTTTTCTTTTCTTATTTTTTTTCAAAATAGTTACAAATTTTAAATTTCTGAGTGAATTTGTATTTTCTGGTGCAGTTTTCACTGCTCTTGGCAGTTTGCTGTTTTAGTAAGAGCAATTAGTTCGCGGTGAATGGTCATGATTAATGGGCAGTGCAGGGAAGCTCCTATTTCAGAATATGTAATGAGACTGCTGCTTAGAAGTAAAGTTTTAAAAAATTCAGTAGTTGGTAACAATTAGACATCAAGAAATAATGATCAGTGAATCTAGAACGTGTGAAGTCAATTTTTTCTTTTTTCTTGTAGGAACACAAAGAAAGTTCATCGCAGACTTGTAATGGGATGAAAGTTGGAGTTCCTTCTCATATGAATGGAAGGAAAAAGAGTGTCATGGGTGTGTGTGGCATTTTGTCATATCATTGGATGATCATATTCGTGATGTTGAAGAAGCCATTTTATTTCGCTCTCCACGTTTATTAAAAAGTGATGAAATGGCAAAAAGTTGAGATGATAAGCAAAAAATGCTAATACTAGCCTTTTTTTTTTATTCTTCGCCTTTTTTTAATCAAAGTTTTTAATTTAAAAAAAAAATGTTTTGAAACTTGACAAAGGGTCCATCTAACGCCAGGCAGTTTTTTTTTTTAAAAAAAAAATTAATTTTTAAATATATTTTTTTGAAAAGTTGATTAAAGAGAGGATCTTGTGTTATGTAAAAATTGTAATTAAAAAAAAAAAAAGAGTTCTATTGATAATTTTTTTGTGATGGGCAAACCCGACAGGTGAAGCAAATGAACTCATTAGTCACGTCCATCAGAATTGATCTCTCGGTTAATAACAGTGATTGACATGCAGCAAACAAATTACACCGCCAAGATCGTAATGCGAAATATAAATGTTTATTCTTACCTGCTAATAACGAATTTATTGCGCGCAGTGACACATTGTGACAGGTTTAATTAAGTTTATTGGTGGAAAATACACGTTTATTACGTGTTTACTCGATATCATAGCGTATTATACTGGATAGAGGCAATAAAATGTCGAAAAGCAATTTTTTTATCAAGTGCCGCTTGGCAAACAAATAATATATGGTTTTAGTTTGCACGTTTTTACATGTTTTTATCTGCCTTATCGGGACGGGGCTGTATGATTTGAATTAGTTAACATGACTCTTAAAATATTTAAGGACATATTTTTTTCTTACTTGTAAATTTGTTCGCTTAGAAATTAAAAATTATTGCAGCCATTACTCGCTGGATTTATCTGAAGATCAAACTGTAGAAGTTTAATTTGCACATTTAAAATTCCTTCTGGCTGTGTTTGATAGGAGGTAATTAGAATTTTATTATCCACCTGAGTTAGTTGTCATTTGCTACGAGATTTTCTTGCAAAAAAAAGATATATCAAATAAAGTTAACTTTTAATTAATTAATTAATTAATCTGGATTTTCTTAGTGCTGAGTTTTTGTGCGGTAAAATGTGTAAACATGGTTTGTTGATGACGTTAATAACACAAATATGACTGAACTTTTGGGCTTCTTGAAGGGCATTAGTCGCCTACCACAAACAGGAAATTAAACCTAAATGTTGGTTCCAGTAGATGCATAATTAAATTTAACGCCATCTAGTTATACCTTACGAAACGTTAATCATTAACTAACCTTCACACGTGATAGTCATTTGCTAAATTTCACTTGATGGATTAAAGTTGCTATGTAGAAATTACCCATGAGAAACTGTGCACGTTTTACTGTGGAGGAATGAGGAACTAATTGAGCAACAGATAAATTATTTAATCCAATAATAAGTTTGAGCGGTGGAATAAATTGACACTGCGATAGAAAACGTCGTAAACGAGCTTTTCGAGATTGAGCAGTGCAAATATTGGTAAGCTACGACCGTCTACAGTAAATTAGAAAAAGTGAAGAAAGTTTTCCAATTAATAGATTACTTTTGGACGGGATGCCAATCTTGTTGCTGCAGGAGAACACAAACAACGTAGAATCAAGGATATATCTTTGGTAGAATCACAACAACAACAAAGAATATTTATTTATCTATCTATTTATTTCTCTATTTATTTATTAATATTTTTATTTAACTTTAAATTGGGTGGAATTTGATGAGGTTTAGCCGCGACCTCTGGTGTGGGATTACAAGCAACGAAACGTTGAAACGGAACAGGAAATGCTTGCAGAATTTCTTTTGGTTTTTGTTTTGAATTTAATGGACCCAGATAGTGAGTGTATGGCGCCGTTAAAGCCTTTTTAATATGCATATCATTTTTTTTTCTTTTTCTATTTTGTTATTGTTGCTGGGCTTTCATTTAACTTTATAATGACGTCTTGGGAAGACTGAACCAAACCCTGCTGCTGCTTACGCACGAGCAATACAAAGAGATTATATTATCTTTACATTATTTTCCCGTTATTCTTTTACACTAAAAACAGCTTACTTTTACATTTTAGTGATTTTCAGGCTAAATAACATTTTATGAATGTTGTTCATGTTTCAAATATTATCCTACAAACGTTTTATGTACGTGTTTCATGTTTAAAACATCTTACCAACGTTTTATGTTATTCGTGAAGAAATGGAGAGTGGCTTAGTGTGTTTGCTCTTTTTAAAAATTATTTTGATAATGAATATTTAAATCTTTTTGTTGGATGGCATGTTGGTCACTGCTCTGGCTCTCCGTGTACAAACAATGGTTTGGAATCGACAAATTATACTGTAGAGTCTCATTACACTTTTAGAAATAGGTTTCCTTTCCATCGTTTTTTGGCAGTTTTAAAAGAAATGGTTTGTAACTGGTCAATTGAGAAAAAACATTTTTGCGCATCCTTAGTTGCGCTATAACGGAAGTTTATACTGTGAAGTATAAACTTTTCCAGTGGGATATTGCTGTAGGTTTGCGAGAAATTGGTGCTGGGTGATTTGTTGGTGGATTTTTCTAAAAGTTTTGGATAAGATGATAGTAGTTTGAAAGAGATCTGTGTAATAATTCATCAGCACCTTTTCTTTTTTATTATCATTATTATATATTTTTATATTTTGAAATATGAGAGTGGGTCGTAGAAAGAATGTTCAGTGCATGGCAAATTTATTGTCAGTGGCAAAGGCCCAGATGGAGTGTTACATCAGAAAGAAACTCTTATTTCTGACACATTGCAGTTTCCTGTGAAGCAGATTCGAGAGTGACCTCACCCTTCCAATACCAAGTTTTAGCTCGCGCGAGATTCCCCGGGGACCTCTTTCACAATCTTTTGACCTCGAGTGTGAAGAAGTGCAAGAAAAACGGCAGAAACCTGAAAAATACAAACATTTCATTTTTTTTCTCTTCCTTCATCTTTGGATTTGAAATTATAATTTGTAATGGGAAAAAATTTCATTCCGTATGTGTTTTTTCTTTTGTTCTATAAATATATAACAGTTATATATATGTATGATTTATCGTTTGGCTGGGGGTTCATTCAGAAATGGTCTCGTGTCTGGAAATTACGACCAACCTCCGTCATTTGTCACTACGACACCACTGTGGAGGTAAAATACAACATGATGGATGAAAAGAACCACAAATGCGACTTATTTTATGTTTGTGGTCTTGTGAATGAAATATTACTATTGGACAACAGCACTAAATATTCACCTGTTTTTCACCTGTTTCTTTTTTTATGTTAAAAATGAAAAATTTAATTAATTGAATTTATTTTTTATTTTTAGGTAAGCAATTTTTCTCGTATTGTCATGGGTGGCAGGATGGACTCACTTGTCAGTCAACATCCAATTTGATTTGTTTGGGTGAGTTATATGATACAATAAGTGGCGGCAAAGTAAGGAAGATTATAGGTCACGACCATATAAATTTAAGACATTTTATCATGAAGTTGTAAATTTGAAGCCAGTGTCTTGATTAATTTGTATTTTTTGGCACAAGATGGTGCCATTAGTTAGTCTTTTGTAAATCCGCCATCTTTTACAAGTTTACGTGTACCAAGTTATCCAGATAAGTGAAAATTCGAATTTTATTTATCCGCAATACCTCGTGTATGTACACCACTAGCAAACGTTTTCACGTTTTCACTTTTCTGGAAAACTGACCGTGTAAAAAACATAGTAATTGCTATTAACGAAAACAACAAAGGCGATGTCATTAGCATTTGCTGCTTGGTCGGAAATTAGAAACGAGCCATGCTTCCGTGTTGCGGCTGAAACTAGTTGATTTCCCATTTTACTTTTTCAAGCATTCTTTGGAAATTTTTTTGTAGGAATTCGTCTTTTTTTTTAATAGTTGATCGAACGGTTCATTTTTATGATGAATGGTTCTATTAAAGGGGATTGAATGTGGCGTTTGGGAGACATTGAATCATATCTGAAGAGTGCTGATCCAAACATATTAAATTGTAGCTCTATGCATCATTCTGGGTGGGTGTGGTTCTTAACAAAAACCCATTAAATTTAATATTGTAGATTGTGGTCGTTTTGCTTAAATTACATTTTTGGGCGATTTGGATATTTGTAGAAATTTAGCAAGAAAAATTGATTTTAACACATAAATGAATAAACCAAGATAATATTTATCGTGGCATCAGCTTTAAGTTTTGAAATGGGTTAAGTTGGCACTGTTATCACAACATTTGCTAATATTATTGAAATTTTGCAACGATGAAATCTAATATTTATGGTGTCGGATGTGTGCTAAATGTTTGTGCATTGCGTACATCAACTCGTGCTTGGTTACTCATTTAGAATCATAGGTTGGTTAGTTCATGGTCCAACGAATATGTTTATTTGGACAATTAGCATAATGTTTTTAACTTTTTAAACATCAGCACAAATTAGTAAAATTTTGATTCAGTTTTCACTTGGTTGTGATTTTAATTACAACGCAAAAATAATTTCATAATTTTATCAACTGGGGACAAGAAACAAGCTTGTTTTGGTTTATTTTTTGTTGTAATGGTGGAATTTAATGTGAATTATTGGTGGTAAGTGTTTGCTTCCTCTTTTGCACAGATGTTTACAAAGTTTTCTGCTTTCATTGTTCACAGGAAGTTTACTCATAAAAAGTTAATGAACCACGTCTGTGAAAGGGAACAAGAGAGGGAGAGAGAGAAAGAGAGCTTTGGTTGAAATTTATTGATTAAAAAAAAAAGTGATATAAAAAAACAAGATTTTTTTGTGGGAAAACCACAACCACGAAAACCTAAACTGAAAATTAATTTTAGATAAAATTTAATTTAAAATTTTTTCATTTTCATTTTTATTTTATTTTTGGCAACTAAGTTACCATTTTCCATAGTGACTTTTAGTCATTTAGATGTTAAATTTGACATTCAGATTGGTTTAATTGACTTTATGATTGCGCCTACCGACTATAGTGAGAAATTGTTTATCACTTTCCACGGAATTGTGCGTCTATTGGGTAACTTAATCCTTGTTAAGACTTCTTTAACGCGCAGTATGTGGAAACTAATACTACTTTACTTGTCTCCACTACGGACAAGTCTCGTACATTCAGTGTGAGAGATTCCAGGCTTCCAACCCCGTGACTTTGTTAACCCTACGTTCCTATCACTCTCGACAACGGATTTATAACAAATAGCTTAGAGCTTGACCTTTACATTAGTATCGTTTGCACAATTTAATTAGCCAAGTCGGAAGAAACTAATCTAATAAACAATTGAAAGCCTCCAAGCCACAAGTTCATGCATAAATTAAAACCAATAATTGCACTTGAGTATTGCACTGGACTCGAATCCTTTCTTCTATCCAACAATAAGGATTTACTCCTGAGCTCATGCTTTATTCAAACACCAGTGAAATGAAATTTATTGCGACATGACGTGAAAGGACCTGACATGCGAGTTGTTGAATAAATCTGATACCAATATAGTGCGAACATACATTATGCTGGAAGTAAAATTTCATGATGGTTTATTTGACACGTGAATATTGCACTTGTCTCATATCCGAACATTTTGCAAGGTGAACGTGAAAACACAATGTGTCAGCGCTACGGTGGAAATTTTAACATTGAGTTGAGTTCACTAGAGCATCTGTTGTGCTCACACTCAATCCGATTGAGTTGAACTCTTGTTATATATGTCAAATGGCATTCGAGATACACTGGCAAATGCTCAATCTCATTTTGGCGCTAGGCCAAAACATACACACATATATCATCGCCGTCTGCACATATTTTCCCTTAGCAACTAATTGCGGCTAATACTCAATCGCCCAAGTTTGTTATTCTGAAAATCCCATCAAATTTTAAATGCATATTTGCGATATCCTCTGCGACAGCATCAACTGAAAGTCACGTGATCGAACTCTTGGCGCGGGATGGCATTGATACAGGAAGTTGAGGCGCATGTTGTGACGACATCATTCTGTGCCAAAACCTCCTCATTATAATAGTATTATGTCCTCATTATGTCCTGGGCGCCATTTATAGTGAAAATCAAAGGGGCACAACAGCAATTGTGCTGCAACTTAGCACTCCGGTGAAAGCCCTGGAACATACAACCCCCGTTGTGTTTAGCAACACACCCCGCTGTGTTATGGAAGAACTATTTTGATTTGTTTGTTTAAAAGGTAGTTTAAAAGGTAGGTTGCTAGGAGTAGGTGGCGTGGTCATTGTTGTTGGTTTTTATTGGTTGTTGTTGCTAGTATTGGTTTGTGGGAAGTAGTTATGCGCCAAAAAGAGTAATTTAGCTGCCGTTTTTCCAGTTAGTTGAGACAAGCAGTTTAAATGTGTTGTTTAAAATGCTGTTTAGTCTAAATTACTTTATGAATACGCCTAGTTTTACAATCCCATATGGTTAGAAAATACATTTTGAAATACATTTTCAAAATGTAATTCGAAATATAATCTACCGTATATCTTCCAATAGCGCACCCGCGCGCTATATGCAAAAAAATTCAAACGGGAAAAATTTCCCCCGATACGTTTCCGATACGTTCCCACGATACGTTCCGATACGTTCCCCCGATACGTTCCCCCGATACGTTCCCCCGATACGTTCCCCCGGAATTCGTTCCGTCGATACGTTTTCGATTCGTTCCCCGAATTCGTTCCGTCGATACGTTTTCGATTCGTTCCAGGAATTCGTTCCTTCGATACGTTTTCGATTCGTTCCAGGAATTCGTTCCTTCG
>JAQIXU010000344.1:0-39455 GCA_034701245.1 Strigamia transsilvanica | reverse complement strand
CAGTCGGACCTCGATAAGTCGAAAACCTCCCTAAGTCGAATTGCTCGTTAGTCCCCAGCCGTTAACCCGCGCCTATTACGCCGACCCCGATAACTCGAAAACTCCCTAAGTCGAATTTTTTTCCCGGTTCCTTGGGATTCGACTTATCGAGGTCCGACTGTAATTCAATTTTTGTGGGCCCTTGACACTTGGGGGCCCAGGGCTTAAGCCCTATTAGTCCCTATTAGTCCCTTGTATAGTCTGCGCCCGATAAATTGATGCGAAATTCCAACTGCGCATCCCATTCTGCGCAGACGATTTTCTAATTCCAGTTCTAATTTAGCCTAATGTTAGGCATAAAAATACGAAATATTGTAAATAAACAACAATATACCGGTAATTTATGGCATGGTACTGAAATATTGCTGTTTTCTTTCATTTTAGCATTATTTTGCTGAATATTACGCTTAATCTTGCTAAAGATGAACTGGAATTCGAAAATCGTCTGCGCAGAATGGGATGCGCAGTTCGAATTTAGCATCATTTTACCGGACGCAGACTGTAGATCCGCCCCTGCGTACACCCTGGTTGCGATAGTTTGCCTTCTCAAAAGTGTGTCGTAATATTAAAAAGTTTGCGAACTCCTGCAGTAGAGCAATAGAACTAAAAGATAATTGGCCATTGTCTGTGTCTGGACATGATTTCATCTTCTGACCCAACCATGACATCTTTGCACCATTCCCATGTCATTTTTACCGGGAACCTGCTTACACCGAAATTGCACTATGGAACAGAAGTCACTTACCATTCCAGAATCAACTCTTGGGTATTTCACTGCAACACCCATTTCCACACCTCAAGCTTTCATTCAAACAAAACAACATCACATTGTATTTTGATTTGAACATACAAAACTGATTGGTTCCAGCAATGTCAAGATGGGTAGACATTCCCATTTCATGCATGACTTGCCTTGAAGAAGTTAATTTTAAATTACATCCTCATTTCAGCTGGATTTATTTTTCATGACAATAAGAAATTATTCATGCATCGGTTGTGCATTTCTGATAACAATTTTTTTCTCCACCAAAAATCCAAATGCAAAGAAATAAAAAATTTATTTCTGCAAATCAAACAACAGTAGACAAAGAAATAAAGAAATAATCAGTGCAAGTTTCGTGCTGTTTAATTACATTTGTACAGGCGTGCTCTCAACAGAGTCAACAAAAACTACTCAGCTTGCTTCATGCACCAGCAGCAAAGTGATTTACTTCTCCACAACCGCCAGGGTGCCCTGAATAGGGTTACCTACTGCACATCCTTTTTCCACCGACCTGTCATCTTGTTTGCGGTCTTACATTTCCGTCCGGGGACAATTTTTAAATGCAAACAATCATGGGCGGTGCCGCCTGCCCTTGCGCCCCTTGCAAATTTCAAATACGTCGCCCCGAATCACAAAGTTGCCATGAAAAAGTTAAAAATTATATTTATAATAATACAACTTAAAAACAACTAAACGTTAGTGTGAATATTGTAACCCATTCCTAGAATCTTGATGCCAAATTCAAACTGCATGTCCCTTTCTGCAACACAGCAAAGACACGAGCCAAAAAACAAGTCGGGAGATGACTGATGACTGACTCACTGTGAGCAATCAAACTTTTATTTTATGTAAAACAGCACTAACTTTTTGCTGCTCAAATTGTGTATTCATTTTGCAATTGGCAATAAGCAATAGGCCTAGTAAGCTCTTCCTATCAGTGGTGGATTTAAACCCTTTAGGGCCCCTGGCTCCAAAATAATTGGGGCCCCTACAGAAATTCACACATTTTTACAACCGCTTCTATCAACCCTTTTCGTACTTATTGCCATAAATGGCCCTTAAAAACTACGAAATTTGTTAGCGCTCTATTTCGATGGAGTCGGTTCATTTCGTCGACTCCGCCAAATAACCAGAGGTAGGAGGGCACATTTTGTCGACACAAACAAAAGACAGTATACGCATTAATAAAGTCATTTAAACTTGTTTAAATATTTTAAACCAGTCTAAATGTCAAATTTAACATGTAAAAATCTTACGTTTAAAAAATTTAAACAAGTTTAAATGACTTTATGAATGCGCCTAGTATTTTCTACCCAAAAACTACCATTTCCATCAAACTTAAACTTCAACTACTCAAACTATGGGTAGTTGTTTTGCACGGCCCTGGTGTGACCCCCGCCCCCCCCCCCCCCCAATAATCCGGCCACTGGTTCCTATTCCATTTTCCCCCCAATTTAATGGATAGTGTTAATTTATTTCCAAGCTTTGATAGCAAGGGCCAGTGTCTGTCAGAGTCCAATCATTTTGTCAACAGTCATTGCATTGCCATTTTCATCATTTTTTCCAACCGAAATGCTTGTTGATTTCATATCTTTTACTCTATTTAGCTTTGAGTGTCCCAGTTAAAGTGCAGTGAGGGCAATCTTAGCAGGGCAATTGCGCCCAACATTAATACGCCCGAAGTAACCGTGGTGATGAAATGGTCGGCAACAAAATAACCCTACCTCATCTGACACAGCCCCAGAAATGTGTCCTCTCCAGATAGTATCCAGTTAAGATGGGATCAACTCTTGAAGATTGATTGCTACGTCCAGATCACATGGCTTACACAGTGTATGCATATAACATTGAGAACAGCTGCACTGAATGCCATCATATTTAAATCTCTACATAAACAACAGTGGCAGGAAACTCAAATATGCTTTCAATAGAACTGTTAAAACAACTCAAGTTCTTTGTGAATTTAATGTACTGTGTGAGCAAGTGTTAAGTTTTGTTCAAGACAAAGTCCACTGTATGATAATCTGTAGACAATAAAAAGCACATTTGATTTCTGCACTAAGAAATACAATAGCCAAGATTTCCTCAACCCACACAAGGAAGGAAATACTTCTATTGCCAGTTGCCACTTGTGATAAAATTCAATTTGTTGTCTGTGGGTTGAATTTGACATCAATATTCCATTCCATCGGTTAGATGTGGAAGATTGCTTGGATAAATAAAGCACAAAATGAATTATAAAAATTCTCAGCTGATTGCCTCTTGCCACCAACCATACCAGTGCTGGATTAACCCATGTAGAAGCCCTTAGGCCGTCGAAATCTCAAGGCCCCCTTTGCACTTTGCAAATTATATCCTAATACTTTTTGAACAACAAAATCTTGATAAACCAATTTTATCTAACAAAACAAACATTGATATTTCCAAAAGTTATTGTACGATTGCGATGCTGGCACTGTTTTATCAGAACCGGCAAAATTCTCTTTCAAAATCAAATTCAATATTATTTTGATCTCTTGTCACGGGGCTCCTAAAAGGTGTGGGGCCCAGTTTTGTCGTTTCAAAAAACGTGTGATTCACTCCCATTGGTTGGACATAACCAACCCCAGACATTCCGTGACAAAAATTGAATGTGTCAAAAGTTCATTTTCTCCAATAACAATTCCATGTGTTCTAAGTTGCAGCCCATCCGCTTCAATTTGAAGCAACATTAAGCCTCAAAATTGACACTTATGCCAGGACCCAGTTAGTCCACACACGGCACTCAACTCATTGCTAGATTTGAAAGCATAGACATTTTCCAGTGATAAATTTCAAGTTATTTGCTTCAAACACAATGTGAATAGCATTAAAAGTTACAATTTTCTTTCCAAAATATAAAGAAATGCAATTTTCCTTCGAGGAAAATGAATTCTACCGGACTGAAACACAATTGTAAACTCAAAACCAAAACACTCGCACTTTAAAACAACTCGAAGAAATATTCTTTCAAACATCTTTATTTCAACGCAATACTGAAAGGCTGATTGAGACTGTCGCCAAGTATAGAAATCTTGGCGGGCTTTTAAAATTTTTAAGGAATATCGACCTAAATCCACATCAAATTTTAAAAAATCGTGTCAAACCCAAAAATTCATAAGAGCAGTGCCCTGCGACCGGACATCGGATCATAGCTTAGTTTCCGACTGACATGGCAAAGTGATAAGCGCATATAGCTTATGTCAGTTCCGGAACCTACCATCAGGTTTGGATTTTATTTATTTATTGAACACTCAATTTTGAGTACATTGAATTGACAGTAAATGTTAATGTATACATTTAGCTGCATGTTTGCAATGTTTTATGCAACGATGGAATAGGAGAGAAAATTCCATTTTTAAAGGCACAGAACTGAAAGGAATTTTAAAAAAAATCTGTACGATGCAAGGGAAAGAAAGTAGTATGCAGTGATAGGGTGTGTCGAATTATTGGTATCACCGTATGAATGGAATAAAATATGCATACAATACTGGTAAACATAGGCAGAGTCAATAGAATAGAATGGTCTGTTGACCCGTAACACTCCCTATGCCATTAAATTAAAGTGATTAATGGCACTTGCTCCCACCAGGGCGGCGCTTCAATCAACTGTCATGCTTGTTTCCTATAGTTTTGACTTGATTCAACTATGGAAAAAAGAGATACTCCAAAGTAACATTTTATTTTCCTTTTTGAACATAAACTTGTATTGTCCGATTATGTGAACAAATTGGTTTTATGAACACCCATGTCCCCCTATTAGTTTGGATAATCGGCGGTCTACTGTCAGCTTTCTGCTGTATACACTCAACCCTCGTTATACGGCCGCTCTTTATACGGCATTTCGTTATAACGGCCTTATAAAAGTATGGCACTTTTCGAGTTACGGCCCACAATGTTTCATAAATACGGCCAAAAATCGAGAAATTCCAAAACGAATCAGGGGAAATTGCCCCTGATTTGTTATACAGAATTTTGCTTTACAGCCAACTTTTCCGGAACCTATCTAGGCCGTAAAGCAAGGGTTGAGTGTATTACAGTACGTTTTCGGATTCAGTGCTATAGTGGAGGGTAAATGCGAGCATAACGAAGAGTATGACATCCTGCAAGATTCCATTTGGGAATCCGCTGCTATCTGGAAACTCAGGATTTGGCTAAAATCTCGTAAGATTTGGCAAGATTTAGCAATGAGTGACAAGATTCTAAGACTACCGTACACATTTTTCACCGATGTCATAACCAAAGTAAATGCAATTGCGCCTTCAGCTTTTCGTAAGACTGCAGAGGGGACTTGGGGGACAATTATTAAAACCACATTGAATATGCGACACATTTAAAAATTCAAATAAAAATAAAAATAAAAATAAACGTTTAAAGTAGTCTTAAATTACAACTTTCTAAAATCCCATAGGACTTTCGACCGTTTCCGGTTATCTTCAGTGGTTTTCCAATAACACTTTCCACTCCTCATCTCTCCCTTATATACTTCTGATTTGGGAGATTTTTGTGGACGTTTTTAGGACATTATCTGAACGTTCCTGCTTACTGGAAAACCACCGAAGATGACCGGAAACGGTCGAAAGACCTATGGGATTTCAGAGAAAAAACAGGGCGGATTGTAATTGTCATCTAAGAATATTTTAAACCTAAAAAATATGATACGCATTAGAAATAGAAGTTTTAAAAACATAAACGTTCCACTTTAAAACCTTTCAAAATATTATCCCAACTTATCCCTCGAGAAAATAAAAAATAAAAAAAATTCTACTTCCCGCAATTTATCCAAAAAGGCGGCTTAAAATGTACATTTTCTTAGCAAAACCTTAACCCACTGAATAAGCGCACCATTATTAGGTCGAGGAAGTTATTCATCAACTGCAGGGTGTTTGAAAAATGATCTATTTTGAACAGGTGCCAGCGCAATCCACTCGCTCCACTCGCCGTGTCCTTTCAATCTCTGTTGAAAAAGGCAAAGGGTGTGGCTCTTGACGTAGACTCAAAAAAAGCACACAAAACACATCGCCGATTCCGACGTCTTCCGCATGAATTTTTTCGTTTCCCACCGTTTTAAACCGTCAAATACCAACTAAAATTTATTTCGGGGCGTCGATTAATGATTTCTGATCAACATTTAGTGCTCGCATCGTTGGAATTTTCTCATTATCATTTATAGTCGGGGCGTTGGAAACGTGAGGTCATCGTCGTACTTCAGCGCGCATTGCATGCGGGGCCGGTCTGCACTTAGGCGCACAAAAAAAGAACGGTTTCCTGCTCAACTAACATCTTTTCAAAACGGACAATCATGCTAACAGACGATTAGAACTGAATAAAAACATCGCAAATTTCCTGTTTCGACCGTCGATCGAACAATGGCGATTTACTACGAAACGGTTTTACATTTTAAATCGTCGTTCGTTAGCAACGGTTCATTATTCAGCCTCGTTTTCGAACAAGAATTGCATTTTTTAACGCTAGATTCGTTCAGATGTCGCCAGATTAGGTGACACAATTGCACCTATCATTTCAGCAACGATAAACAAAGATAAGCGGAATAAAAAATAAAAAAATAAAAAAAGAATAAAAAGAATTGCCATTTTCCAAAGCGCCATTTCGCAATACCTTTTGTTATTTACATACAATTAAACCTAATCTCATTTATCTCCGCCTTACATCATCGATGCGGTGATAACTGAATAAAATACGAATTTAAACCAATAAAATATTCTCAAAAAACACGAAAAACCATTTAAAATCGCTACATTTTCCGTCCTCGAGCGCCATTTTATCCCCTAGTGGTAAAATCTAAAATTTCGAAATTTTCCAATGACTCATAACATAAATTCGTACAGATTTTCAAACCGTTTCGTGATTCATCAAAGGAAAACGTCAAACATTATTTTTACATCGAAAAATGTAAACAAATAAATTTAATAAACAAATAAATAATAATTTTTTTTCAAGGTGGGAATTGGCGCCATTTTGTATCACAAATCAAACGATGCATTCAATTCTTCATTCAAAACAAACATGTGTTCACCACTGACACGAAAACCACTTGTTCAACACATAAAAAAAGGTAAATAAACAAATTGCAACAAGTCGAGTTTACTTGCCAACAAAATAGTTTCAATTTTTGCCACTTGGGATCCAAATCCGAACCCAAAAATTAAGGAAAAACAACACGAGACGGAATTCTCGTGACAATGACAATACACACAATACAGGAAACAAATGGAGTAATAAACGGGTCCAATTACCGGATGTTATCTTTCGGCCATTTATTTCCTAAACGACAAAAACGACGGGACAAAAACGAATTTTTTTCTTACTCACTGCACCACGTGTTGCCAAGAGGCCGAATTTTCGCAACTGTTTGAGCTTCCTTTCATCGTTTCTGCACTTTAATCTATCAAAAAAAATAATAATTTGAATAAATAAAAATTTTTAAATTGATAAGGTCAAATTTGACCGGTCAAAGATCGAGTCGCGGTCAATTGAAACGCGTGAAAAATGCAAATTTTGCACTTTTTCCGATCGTTCCGCGAAGAATTCGAGAAAAAATAAGAAAAGATGACAAAACTTCGTCGTTAATTCACAAATTTACATAAATTTAAACAAATTTACACAAATTTTGACAAATTTTGACAAATTTTAACAAATCGTGAGAAATTTTAACAAATTTTGAGAAATTTTAACAAATCTTAATAAATTCTAACAAAATATCAATTTTTCGACCAAATCTCGCTATTTCGACACAACATCGATAATTTTTCCATCTTTTCGTATCAGCATCTCCAATCTCCGCTCAATATCCACCGCAACTACAAAAAAATAAAAAACAAAAATGAGTAAAAAATTCAAACTTTTCTTTCCAAACCCGATGCAATTTCGCCCAAAAAACCGCAAAAACCCTCAACAAACCTTAAAATTTCCAAACCCACTTATAGCAACACTGAAATACCTCCACCCGGTACCAGTTCGCACTCGATTTTACCTGTTTTATTTCATATTTTTCAAAAAAACGTCAAATCCTTGGCGCAATGAAATATGGAGGATACACAATACTCAAGAGCAAGGCCGGGCAGGCTCAAGGTGTAAAAGTCCAGGCGTATTGAATCGCGCGGTGCATCTTCATCAAAATCTTAGTCGTATCGACGAGGCGTAATCCGAGTACTTACGTTTCAAAATTCCTGCGATATTTATCGGTTTTGTAGATGAGAAGGACTATTTAGGGTGGTCGACTCACACATGATTCACTCGCGCCGATCATTCGCCTCTTCATCTGCCTTGTGTGTTTTGACAGGTTTTACATTTGGTGACGTCATGGCGTCACGTGGTTTGTGAATAGGAGGCCTGGCTTAGTGCGGTGTGTTTAATTGGTTAGGTTATCGATTTGTTTTTTATGAGATAAAAGTTATGGTTGATAAAATTATTGGTTTTTGCGTAATAAAGAATTATTTATGAGGTGGAAACGACGGTTTAAAGGTTCCTCGCTGGGGAAGTGAAACAGCGCTACTGGTGGCGGTGGTCGGAAGTAGTAATGAAAGATGGAAAGAGTAGCCGCGAATCGGGAAATTTTGATTTTGATTTATTTTTAACCATTTCAACATCTGGTGTTTGCAGGAAAATAAAAGCAATGTTAAAAATAAAAACGTTTTTTATTTTTTTTTAAATTTTATCATCTCTCAACTAAACCAGAACCTAATTGCTCAATTTATTTTTTATTTCTTAAAAAAATAAAAATTTTTCCTTATCCCAATTACATAAACGATAAAATGTTGATATTGGTTCGGAAAGTAAATTTATTTTGATATATAGAGCAGTGAAAAGCAACAAAACAACAAAAATTACACTTGATGACCCAAAATTAAACAATCTTCCTTCATTTTCCTCCCTTATAAATAACTGCAAAACAGTTCAATGTCCATTTCTCGCAATCCCAATGCAGAATGAAAATCCTCTTTTTACCACTGGTAACGTAAAAACTTTTCAAAAAAAACTCATACACAATACAAACAATTTAATTTCACATTTTTAGATATTAATTTCAACAGGTATCGCCACAAACGACGAACTCAAAACGAAATCATCATCACGTTCCTACAGTCCCTATCCCCAAGAAGAATATCAACAACAACAACCAAACTATTACCCCGAAACTCACTATCAAAATCCACTATCATTCAACTACAGATTGACTAACACCGTTACCACATGTGCAGATAACACAACTTTAACTTATTGCTTAACCGATCGTCAATACCCATTGTAAAATCCCCCAAAAAACAAAAAAAAAAAAACCAAAGAAAGTAAAAATTTGCATAATTTTATTATTTTATTCAGATACGAAGTATCAACAGCGTACCAAAAATACAGAGAACAAGTCAAGGAGTTAACTGATGGAAGTTTCACAGTAGACACCGAAAAATCAGTGGATTTATTGACCCAATTGAGTCAAGAAAAATATTTATGTCCATCGACGATTCAATACGCGAGACCGTTACGCGCGAGGGACATAAATGGAAGATGGCGGATCATCCTGAACGTGGAAGGGTTTTTTCAAACTGTCAGATTAGAAATCTGCACGTGAGTTAGATGAAATATTTTCCCCATTTTTTGTTGTAACCCCATTTTTTTTCATTTGATTAATTTTAGTTCTCCAGGAACCGCGTGCCCGAATTTAGCTTCGTGTTTCTCGTCGAATTGTCTCCAGAAATACGTCTTTCAACGTCTGGTTGTGTTCAACGAGATCTACGACCATTACTACAACCCTTTTACGGTCGCCACGTTCAAATTACCGAGTTCTTGCTGCTGTAGGTTCGGGTGAATGGAAAAATAAATGGGAAATTTGCGAAAATGTAACAAGTTTTATTAGAATTCAAAGAAAATGAAATAAAAATATTAATTTCTAATGTTTTTGCCAATAAGTTTGTTTCGTGTGCATAATTAGAAGAAATTCACATTCGATTTACAAAGTAATATTTTTAAATCTTTTATTTATTTATTTATTTATTTATTTATTTATCCATGAAATATGGTTGCCCGTTGTTGTCTAGGCGCCGAGTGAGAATGTCGCATCCGGTTTCGGTGACCAGAAGCGTTTGTTCGAATTGCGCCGACCGTTTGCCGTCTTGAGTGACCGCTGTCCATTTGTCCGGCCAAATTTCATCTCTCCAGGTCCCTAAATTGAAATTAAAATGAAAAAAATTGTTTCTTTTCGTTGTTAAATTGAAATTACCTTCGCAAATCATCGGTTCGATCGTGAAAGTGTGCCCGGGTTTCATGACTCCAATCGCTTTGTTTTCTGCAATTTTAAAACCGAAAATAAATCAATTTTAACAAAAATTACTCGCGTAAATTACGTACTCGCGTAATGAGGCACACTGGGAGCCGTGTGGAACAATCTTTGATAAAAAAAAACACATTTTTATGATTTTTATAATTAAAATCGTCGATATTTCGATCATTTTCGCGTTTTACCTGTGGATTCCATGACCGCAATAACTTCTCACGACCGAAAAACCCTGAGACTGCGCGTGTTTTTGAATAATATTGCCAACTTCGCGATATTTCGTACCGGGTTTAACTAAAAACAAACAATTTCCAGTCAAAAAAACCCAAAAACCGAGCGCAAAAACTCATCTACCGATATCGATGGCCTTCGATAGACATTCCCAAGCAACTTTCACCAATTGGTTTCCATTCTTATCAACGTTCCCTAATAGAAACGTCTCGTTCAGATCACCATGGAAACCACGATGATAAACGGTGATGTCGATATTGCAAATGTCGCCGTCTTCCAGTGGACGAACGTCGGGAATTCCGTGACAAATCACTTCATTCACGGACCTAAAAAAATCGAAAAAAAATCAACCCGTCAATCAATTAATCGAAAATCGATAAAAATCAATAATAATCGTCATTACGTGCAACAAGATTTCGGAAATTTATAATAATTTAAGGGAGACGGATAACATTCGCGGTCTAAACACGCTTCGTGCACCAATCGATCAATTTCCTCGGTCGTTACGCCGATGTCAATCGCTCGAGCTGCCACGTCCAGAACTTCACGCCCCAACTGCAATTTAAATATAAAAATAAAAACATCGAAATCAAATTAAAATCAGACGCAAATTCCTTACTTTACCGGCGACTCTCATTCCTTCGATTTCGTCATCGTCGAGAACTTTAATAAAAGTGGTTCCGCGAATCGCTAATTCGCTCAACGGTTGTCCTTTTGGGTGATCGGCGTAATCGGTTCGTGGTATATGATCGGGCATAACACGTTGTTCCGTCTGGAATTTTAAAAATTCGACAAAAATCGTCAAAAACGTCAATTTTTCGCGTCTTACCACTTTGCTCGGTCGCAATTTGCCCGAGAATTTGTACCCGGGCCAAACCATAACCGACTCCTCTTCGTTGATTCTATCATCCTCTAGAAATTGATTAGTAAATTATGGATGAATCGTTTGGAAATGCGACATGCTTACTGGCTTTTTTGTGTAATAATTTATGGGCGCTCCAATAGCCCTTAAAGCATTCCTAAACAAAGTTTGAAAAATTTGAATTTTTTATACAAAAAATTAATTTTTTGGGGTAAAAACCTGAGAACAGAAAAAGGATTCTTCAATCCCCAATTTGATGCAAGTTGGACATTGAAGTTTCGCCGGATTATTACATCCGAGGGTCTCGCACGTCCTATTTTCCATCGATACGCACGCCGCCATTGTAGGTTAATAAGTTATTAAGCATGGAAGATTCGTTCGTTGTTTAAAAGAGTTACAAATAACGCCATCTCTGGATGAATTGAGTGAATAATAAACAAACATGGACGAATTTTATAAAACAAACAGATTTTTATTTAAATATCATCTTTAGATTTATTTTGAAGTTGATTTCTCAGTTTTCTTTGCTCCATTTTGTGAAGAGTTCTGCATATTTGCTTTTTCACTTCTTTCTGTTTCCTCAGTCGACCTTCTTCTTGTTTTTTCAACTCCTTTCTGTGTTTCTGCACTCGTTTCACCATGGCCGTCTTATCCTTCCTTTTCTTCACCGAATACATTCCCTTGATCGTCTTGAGCAATCTGGCAACCTGAGAAGACAAAAAAAAATATCAGATTAAACATTCGCTCGAATAAAAATATAGAAAAAAAATTACTTTTTCCTCTTGGGGTTCTCTGATGACGGCGATTCGTTGACTCTGCAAATTCGATTTGCCGTTTGTTTTGGCGGCGAATTTAACTTTACTCTCGTACGGCAAATCCCTTTGCAGTGCTCTGGGGATCCGCAATTTGTCAAATTCTTTCTCTTTTCTTTCCACAGGCTGAAAAATTTAAAAAATAATCAATTTTCACCCACAATCCCAAGCCTTAATTTACTTTATAGATGGAATCTTCGTTGAACGGCGCCTTAATTCCCAAATCTTTCCTCAATTGTCCGACAGTTCTCATTCCCTGCCACTTGGATTTCATTTCCGGGGGCAGCAAGAGCGATGTGACTGGATTGAAAAATTTCGGAACGTCAACCGTGAACCAAGTGCGCATAAAAACAATATCTAAACAAATGAAAAATAAAAATCAAACGAATCCATCGATACGTTTTAATCGATCAATTTACCGCTCATTTTAATTTTATCTTCAAAAGTGGCTCGAAAAGCTCCGACAGGGGTCCTCAAACCCTTCTTAATTTGTCCCCGAATTCCACTAACGGTTTTAATCGAAGCGCCCTCGAACTTAGCGACTTCGAGACACGACGAAAACATTCCCTGTTGAAAACAAATCGAATAAAATAACGAAAAACGACGAAAAAGACGAAAATTACGTTAATAAATGCAGTTTTCTTGTATATTTTTGAAGGTTCCCCTATGAGTTTCAATTTCTTCACCAACTGAGTCGATTTATCCAAATTCAGAACAACGCCGGTCGCAGCGATACGAAAATTCGGCTTAAAACGAACAAAAACAAAAAAATCAAATGAATTTTCAAGTAAAAACGTAAAAAAACATTTACAGTTGCTTCAGAAACGCTTTGAAATGCCAAAAGACCCGTACTCTGCGGCGTAATCGGACCTAAAACGCACAAAAATCACAAAAAAATCAATAAATCCGATTTATCGCCATTAATTTTTACCCCAAAACGAGGCGACGCAATGAAGATGTTCGGGCGTGTATTTGATGACTCGGTTCCGCCCGTTGTGATCGTCCGTCGAAAAGAGAACGAGCGTTTGAAAGCGCCGCCAACCGAGCGAAAAGATGAGCGGATCTCGAGTCTTGAGGATGCGTTTGTACCAACGGTGTTTCTTGATCCGAACTTGAACGAATCCGATGTTTTCCTCGGCGCTTAAAAGCCCGCCGAGGATGATCGGGTACGTCGGATCGAAGTTCGTCACGATTTCGCACGGGATTTTCTCCAGGTAGACGCGCACGTACATTCCGGGTCGGAAACCCTCGTATTGGACGCGTAGATCGTCCGATAAATGCTCGAATTCGCTTCGGTTCAACTAGAAATTGAAAAATTGGAAAAAATCGATAAATTGAAAAAAAATCGATAAATTGGAAAAAATCAATAAATTGGAAAAAGTCGATAAATTGGAATGAAGTTTGATTGATTTTTACTTGAGTTTGGAGGTTGGTCTCTTCTTTTAGGCCGTCTAGGTAGGCCGATCCGCCCGATTTGTCGTCGTATTCGCCGTCGAATAGTTCTTTTAGTTTGCGTTTTTTCTCTATGCGTTTTTCCTGCGTCGTTTTTGGTTCTTCTTTTGTTTTTTCGTCGGGAATTTCGTCGTTTTGGTTGTCCGTCGCGTCGTGTTTGGTTCCGTTTTCTAGATCTTCAAAGTCTCCGTATAAGTCGTCGTCGTCGTCGTCGCCTTCCAATAATTTCCTCGCGTCTTCGTCTTCACGCCATTTGCCGGTAACGAAGCAGTCTCGAATTTCATCTCGCGTCTAAAGAAAATTCAAAAAAAAATCAAAAATTTTCAAAAAATTCAAAAAAATTTAAAAGAACTAAAAAAAATTCAACAAAACTCAAAAAAATATTCAAAGAAACACAAAAATCATCCAAAATACGTTTATTACTTCGACTAAACTCCAATTCCGAATATTTTCGAAATTAAACTTGGACGAATCCTCATCGTTCATCGTCGAATCGCGCGTCGAAACCTTCCGACTTTTATCTCTAGCGACAAAGAAAAGATCTTCAATTTCTTCCCCGTCGCTACCTTCGTTATCTTTCACTTCCTCTCGGTCCATCTCTACAAAAAAAAAACCAACAAAAACATCAAAAACAACCCCAATTTCACCACAATTCCATTTTAAACCAAAATTACCTTTTCCGTAAACCAGTTTCTGTATATTCTGCGTGTTTTCTTGATGTTTATAATACAAATCCGACGCCCGTTTCGCCAAATTATCCTTCCATTTCAAACCCCCAACTTCCTGGTCATCCACCTCCGACTCCTCATCGACTTCAACTCCCTTCTCCACACATTCATCGTCCGATTCCCACTGCGTTTCGTCGTCATCATCCTCCTCCGACTCCCCCGATTCATCCCCGTCGTCTTCTTCGTCCTCGGAACCATCGCTACCACATTCCCCATCTTTTTCATCAGCAAACGTCACTTTCCTTCGATTTCTAGGACACTCCTCGACGTCCTCAACCCTAAAACGAACCCAAAACGAATTAAAAACCCGTTTAATACATCCCCCAATTAAATCCAATCACTTTTCCCATTCGTCCAAATTATCAGCGCCAAGTTCCGGCGCATTTCTGAACATCTGGATTCCTGTTTGTGCTAATTTTGTATCCACAGTTGTCTGCATCGCCACTATGGATGACGTTAATTCCTTCTCAGCTTTCTCCTCTTCGCGTAACTAAAAAAAATGAATTAAATTATTCAATTAAAAATTATTATTTTTTGATTTTATTACTTTTTTCCTCGGCTGCGACTGTCCCAAATCGATATAAACCGCGTCCTTGTCGTATATAATGCCGCCAACGCCCGACATCGGCGCAAAAATCAATTTCTCCTTCTCGTTCAGAGCTCGTCGCTTCTCTTTATCCGGAAGTGGGCACGGATCCGGCAAAAAAACCATATCCTTGATACTAAAATCACCGCACCCTATTCAAATTCAAATTTAAATTACAAAAAATCAATTTTTTTACATTTCTTTTCGAAATTTTCGACATTTTCTACCTGGAATATGAACATTGCTGCGGTTCTTGAAGTGCGTGCCCCTCACATACCCGAAAAGACTTATTTCACGATCGCATTTCGCGTTTTGTCGTATCGTTTCGGGGTCCGTGACGTCCTCCATGCGGTCCGCCAACAGATACGGATGGGTCGTTCGCCATTGCAGCGGTCGGAATTTAATTATGGAGACAAATCGTCCGAGATTGTGGATTTCCGTCTTCTGGTATTCGTCGTGGACCATTCCGGACAAGTAAAAGAGTTTGGCTCCTTGGTATATTTCCGTCCAAAAGCGATGTTTCAGCAGTTTCTTGGTCGTTCGCAATTGTTTGCTGTTTTTAAACAAGTCCAGGTGCGTAAGCACGCCGAGGATTCGAGGGAATCCGTGCACTTGACACACGTTGAGGAACTCGAACGTTTCCATTTCGAATCCGTATTTCGCGTCGATCATTAGGAGCACCAAATCGGCGATTTTAGCCACGTCGACCATCACGTTTACGTCGTTATTGCACTCCAGAAACGTCAAACGACGTTTTTTACCTTAATAAAAACAGACAAAAATATTATTATTGTGATTGTTTTTTAATATTTAGTTCGTATTTTAATACCAGACACGACCGTGATTGGTCCTTGGATTTTTGCCACATTTTGTCGAGTGAAATTTTTAATTAGACATCGAAGTAACGTCGTTTTTCCGACTTTCGGGGGTCCCACGATCGCGACTATGATCGGTGGAGGTTCGACCGCGGATCTGTCGACCGTTGGCATTTGCTGACGTTTACTTTTAAGGTCCATGACGCTGTTATAATTTTATTTTCAAGATTAATATTCGAATAAATTGATATTTTTCGTTGTTTTTTTTTTTTAAAGTCATTTTTATACCGTCTAAAGCGTTTTTCCGCCTTGACGTGAGCCTGGATGGCAAAGGCCTTTGGATTTTTCTGCTTAGCAGACTCAGGATCGTCCGATTTTCCATCTTTTTGCTTCTTTTTGTCCGCTTTTCGCCCGGAATGACGCTTCGTATGTTTCTTTTTCTGATCAAACTCCTCCATTTCGATAACAATAATCCACCAAACCTGTCTAACAAACCAACAACCAATTAAACACAATGACTCCACATTATCTATCAAACATAATACCAGCAATCCGATTCTTTCCCGCAAATCAACACGTGTATCCAACCGAACCGAACTGAGCGGCCATTTTTGTATACAAACCAAAAAGATTTGTTCTCCCAAAAATCAGCGCCATCTCCCGCGAAAACCAAAAACCAAAACCAAATAAATCTATTCACAAATTTTATTATCAAAATATCACGACTTAAAACCCGTCCGTACACTTCGTCATTCTCCATAAAAATACTAAAACTCATCATAAAAAAACAAAAAAAATGTAAAATCGCCTAAAAAACGGTCATCTGGACAACGACGCACCGGTGTCGTTAAGCGCATCGTTCGTCAATTGCTCAATTTCATTGATTAGTTGCTCCGTGTCGAAATCGATCGCGTCCGGACTCACGAACCCGTCGTCCCATTCGAAATCGGTGGAAATCGGCGTTGGACACTTGTCGCTGCCCGCCGTGGCCGTGATTTCCTCCTCGGTCTTCAACGACGGCGTTCGATTCGAATAAAAACCTGAAAAAATCGACAAAAATCGAATTAATTTTAGTCAAAATTTTAGTGAAATTCTCGCGGACCCGCTTCGTGCTCCCATTCCAAGTCGACGGACGACGAGGGCGTGTTTCGTTCGCGTCCGCTCCCGTTGAGGCTCGAACTGGTCGACGCTGTTGAGGCTATTTTGAGATTGTTTTGTGCAATTTAGATGTTTGTTGTTGCGGGGATTGGTTTTGGGTTTTGTTACCTGCGACGTAGTTGCGGTTGAGTGACGCTCGTGCCCGAAGAAAGTTTGTGGGGTTGACTAGAGATTCTTCGCGCATTTCTGACCTGAAGGAGATTTAATTTTTCTGATTAGTTTTTTGAAAGAAAATTAATTTGGCGTGGGTTTTAGTGGAAACGAGGGTTTTCCAAATCCTGAGGCAACGATTGAGAATTAAATTGGATTTTTTTAGGTTCGCACATGCAGTTTTTGATGCAAATAAAGATATTACACGAAAAAGTGCATTTTTGGCTGTAAAATTTCACTTTTCAGGTGTAAAATGCAATTTTTAGAAGATAAATGCATTTTTTTTTGCACAAATAATGCATTTTTACGAACAAAAAAGCACATTTACGAGCATAAATGCACTTTTTTGTACAAAAAATGCATTTTTACGAACAAAAACGAACTGTTTTTGTGCAAAAAAGCATATTTAAGAACATAAATGCACTTTTAGGTACAAAAAATGCATTTTTACGAACAAAAACGTAATTCTTGAAGCAAAAACTGCATATTTACGAACATAAATGCTTTTTTTTGTATAAAAATGCATTTTCACGGAAAAAAACACTCTTTTTATGGAGCAAAATCAAATTATTTCGGACAAAAACTTCAAAATGAATAATTTTCGGTAACTCTAGTTGCTTCGGTTGCCCCACCCTCATCCACCGCTGACAAACACATACAAATTCCAATCAGCATCCTCATCCCTGATATAAGATTCGTTTGAGCAAGTTGTGCGAAGTAGAAGACGAGCTGGATTTATGATTTGCTGCTGCCTGTCGACCAATCGCGACATTCTCGCCGCCTCCTGTCGCGCATCACCGAAAGCTTCTTCCTCCAATTCCAACATTTCTTCCTGCCTGGCCATCTAAAATGACAAAACTCAAATTAAATCCATTCCCGCACGCCCAATTCGCACTATTCGACCATCTGAACTCGAATTTTTACCTCCAAATACAATTTATCATCTTTTTCGTTCTCAATTCGAACCAAAAGATCAAAATTGCCGGTAGACAGCGCATGTTTTTCAAATTCAGTTATGACGGGTACGCTAAAACAAAAGTGCAAAACTAAAACAAAACGAACCGAAAATAAATAAAAATACGAAAGAAAAACAAAGTAAATAAATAAAATTCAAATAATATTCAAATTACGGTGCAAACCGACACGAATTTAATGAAATAAACGCAAAATAGCAGGAAAAGCCGTTAGGAATTGATAAAACCTGGAACCAACCTTTCGTTTCCGAAATGACAACACGGAGGAAATGCTAAAAGATGAAACGGGGATTACAAACAAACAAACAAAAACGGATTCAGCTCGATTTAGGCAAACTTGGTGTTGATTTAATACCTCAAAGGCTCGTCCCTGGGTTCCTGGAGCAAAATAAAAACAAAAATTAAGAGGAAATTGATGGAAAATTCGATTTTTTTCGCGTTTACCTCGTCCATTAGGTTTTCAAACTGAAATATGTTCAAATTAAATCCATTAGATTTCATTGCTAGGTTATTCAAACTGCTTTTTAAACATTACCTCGACTGAATTAACTCGATCGTAATACAAACTTCGCGCAAAACGCCTGAAATTACAAGAAAATTCAATGTTTTGTTCTTTTTTTTTGTATTTTTTGCGTTACCTCGCTTCTCGACCACCGAAACATCGTGAAAAACAATTTCCCATGCTTCGCTACTCGCAAATTATTACTATTATTCGGCTGAAATTCATTTTATATGGAATTTAAAAAAGAAATTCGGTCTGCCTCTTGATTACCACATCACATGATATACCCTGTCGTGAGTTTGTTTTAGCCGTTACGGCGCACTAGTGTTTGCATATTCCCCCACCAGACTACTCCGCAGTTATTTTTCAATGCCGGCGAAATTCAAATGCACAAAATCGTAGGAAGACGGCCACGAAATGACGAGGATGGAATAAGGATAGAAAGGTGCAAGCCACGACAAAATTTGTTTTGATGATATTTTTTTATTTACTTACATAATTCAATAAAAAAGTTTGATACAACAATTGTGTGTATTTTTTTAGTATACATTAATTCGCTCATGTTTCGGGTTCATTATTACGTTTTGCTTTTGACAGTCCAGGTTTAAAATTGGTCAAAAAAGCACACACAGCTACAATCTGTTCAGATATATCTCTCATTGATAATGGCAGTACATGGTCCAAAATATGAAAAGTTTTTATTCGTTGAATGACCCTTTCAACATGAACTCTGACTTTTGCAATTCTTCTGGTTACAGAAAAAACACCAGGTTCACACATCTGGATTCTTCCTCTTTTCATAAATTTAGGTAGCACATTTAATTTTACTCCCTGGGGAAGTAAAGATTCAATTTCAAACCCTTTATCGGCCATAATGCAGTGACCGGGAGACATCAGCTTCAGAAAACCAGAATCTCTTACTATCTCTTTGTCAGAGGCTAAACCACCATACAGACAACTTACAAAACAAACTAAACCACCCGGGGTAATTCCAATGAGTGCTTTAATCGTGTTCATGCGTTTGTCGTTTGAAAATGTTTCTTTATGGCTATTTAATTCAGATGACATCTGCACTCTTATTTCAGTACAATCAATAATGATTGTTGTGTCTGGATACTGTTTGAACTGTGGGGGTAGCGATGCCTTGATTACACGAAGAGGGGGAATTGCAAACATTTGTTTAAATTCGTGAAACATTAATGTAATCCAAGTTATGAATATTCTGCTGACAATTGTTGAGGAAATTGCAAAAATTCTGGAAAGATCAACAACGGGTGTGTTCAATTTTAGCCTCAGTAAAACAAGAAAGAAACTACTTTCATAATCTAATTTACATTCCAAATCTGGTTTTCCTATAATTGTACTCTTCCAGAAAACACACTTCTTAATTTTAGGCTCAAAGTAATGCAACAAACCCTGAAAAGTTTTGGCATCAGGAAGTCCCGTGTAAAAGTTAACTAACTTATTATTCGTTTTTATGTTACAGTAATGTAACAATTGGCCGTTCAACAAGTCTTTATCTCTGGTTAGTTTAAGGATCTTATCCTCAAAACATTGATTATTCAACTCCTTTTCTTGGCGATAGCGTGTTTCTAATTCTTCAAGTTGTCTTCGTAAATTGTGACATTCTTTCTCATGATCTTTTGTTGATATAGCTTCATGGGTTTCCATATTTGGAGACTCTACTTCTGAAGTTAATTTAATTTGCTCAACTAAATTTGGTTTCTAAAAATAAAAATTCATTTAGACGACACAATACAAAAATTTGTTGTTCTTGCTTACAGGTGCAGCAAGAGTTTTCCTTTTATTCCGAACAGTTCTTCGACGTGATCGTTCCTCGGCAACAGCAAACTGTTCACACAGAAATTCAGATTTTGAACTTTTTTAAATTACATTTAACAGTGTTTCCAAAACTGGGGTCATTGGTCATATTTTAGGGAGTCCGCAAGCAATCCGGCATAGAGAAAATCACCCAAAATCCGATTTAATTTCCCCCACAATCGGTCAAAATCGAATAAAATCGTAAGTCGCCAATAAATCGATCTAAATTGATTAAAAAACACTCAAAATTTATCGAAATCGATTAAAAATTGCAAAAATTCGATAAAAAAAACCTCCACTGAGTTTGGGAAACACTGACATATAAGAAGAAAAAAACATTTTTACCTGTGATTGATCAGTCCATTGGAAAACAGATGGAACAGAATTTGTTTTGAGTAGTTTTAGGTGCTTTCCATGTAACATTTTACGAAAATCAGTCTCCACAAAATGCTGCGAACAAACTCTGGTGTTTTTGTTTATGGTGAAGTTGGGACCAATATCTCGCCTTATTTTAATTACCCACTGTTTTCTCAAGGCCTCATTCTTTGGAAATACATGCCAAGACAAACTCTTGTTGTCTTTCTTCCGAAAATTTGAACACATTGGTACTGCACAACTCCAGCGACCCATTCTATGTTCGGCCCTATGTATTCTAGTTACCTCGACACACGTGTACCCAACGTGCTCTTTCTAAATGCCAAAGTTTAGCGGCTCGCTCTGGTGGCGAAAAACAAAAGTTTCCCACGAAATTGAACAAATTTCGATCGTTCACGGGATTAAGGATGACCTCATGGATGCGGTTACAGAAAAATGGCCAGAGGTTTGTTTGAATTGATTCGATTTTGTTCTTGCAAGGTTTTTATTGGTGAGTTTTAATTTTTAACAGATTTCTGAAGACTCCATTGAAGATCTTAGCGACTTAAAAAGATGAAAATTTGAATACCGTAATGCATTATGTGTAACAAATTTATTGCAGTAAATTGCGTAAACTGAAGTTATTTATTTATTTATTTATTTATTTTTTACTACGAATTGTAATAAAAATGTGGTAACAAAGCTTTGGATTAATCGCGGAGCAAGGGATAAATGTTAGAAATAATATTTAAATTAAATTTTTAAGCAGAACACAAAAAATAAGCAAAATAATAACTCGCAAACAGACCAAAAAAATTATTAATTTTGAAGATCTTCGATTAATTTCTTTCCATATTCGGCGTGATTCACTTCCGACACAGTTACAACATTCGTCTTGATGCGATTTTCATCCTAAATTTGATTTAAATTTAGAAAAAAAAAATTATTATTAAATCTACAAAACGACTTATTTCACAATTATTACATTGTAATTCTCCACTTTAGTCCTCAACTTAAAAACAAATGAATTAAACGTGGCTTCCATAATGGCGGCATGCACTCGTTCCTCGTCCTACGAATAAACAATCACTCGTGACTTAATTCTATCATCGATTCGGTCAGAATAATTACCCCGGACTGCATCAAACTGCCTAATTCCTCAGCCGTTTTCCCCAATACAGCTTCGGCCTGATCTTGAAAACAAGTCACCCACAAATTGCCGCTGTAATCCGCCAAATTCATCTAAAAATCAAGCGAGAATTAGTGTTTTTTTCCTAACCAAACCAAACCTCAACCTTACATTGAGCAGTAAACGCCATTTGAAATCCGTGTTTTCGCGATCGCACTTTTCGCATCGGTAAAACCCGTTGTTGTCCACGACTTTCTTGCTGCAGCCGGGTACTGTGCATGCCTAGACGAGTGCAATACAATGTAAGTAATAAATAATGGAAGGAAAATAAGGATTTGTACTTTGTAAAGGCAATTTTCCTTCTTGATCATGACAACCACCGCTTTGCAAGTGAAGAAATCCGCTTTGTCTCCGCCACCCATGTTGTCCTCTTCGACTTGCGCCAAGCATTTCCACTCGGCCGGACCCGAGAAACCAGCTCCGCTTTTCGATGACAACGATTGTATGTCCGAATGCGCCGCTTCGTTGTCGAACCATGATCGCAACGAAAAGGTTTCGCTGCAGTCCGGATTAACTTGCATGATGCTCGACTGTACCAGCGACAATGAACAACCTGCAACAATTTTTCAACTTTTTAATTAAAGTTAATAGATTTTTTTCGTATATGAATAGGGTTTCTTTTTTCCCAGCTATTTTGAATTTCCAGGTTTTCGGGACTACAATTTTTAAACCAAAAATTGACATTTTAGAACAAAAATTTATCTTTTTAAACCAAATATTGACATTTTAGAACAAAAATTTATCTTTTTAAACCAAATATTGACATTTTAGACCAAAATTCGACATTTTAGACCAAAATTCGACATTTTAGATCAAATTTCAACAGTTTAGACTAAAATTCAACAGTTTAGACTAAAATTCGACATTTTAGACCAAAATTCGACATTTTAGACCAAAATTCGACATTTTAGACCAAAATTCGACATTTTAGACCAAAATTCGACATTTTAAACCAAAATTCAACATTTTAAACACAAAAAATCAACCGTTTTAGACCAAAAAATCGATGGTGTTAGCCCAAAAATTGACATTTTAGACCATGTAACATCACAATCACAACAATTGGCCTATAAAAAGTCGATTTTAGGGTTAAAACCATCGATATTCGGCTAAAACCATCGATTTTAGGTCTAAAACTGTCGTTTTTCGTAACGCTGTCATGACGAACTTGTGTCATGGCTGGTACCGTCAGTAGCGTTCTTTTTTTTTGAATTTCCCCGCAACAAAACCCGACGTACGAACCTCCAAAATCAGACACACGAGCGCCTTTAATAGCAATCACTGGATTCAAAGATCCATCGAATTTCTCGGCATCATCACCCCACAAAGTCAAATTGATCTCCGTGTTCGATTTATCCACCAACTGTAACTCCCGCTTTCTGAATTCGCGATTCGCCTTCGACGTAAAGGTTTGCACGTTGCCGCAACTTTTGCATATCCCGAGCACATCTGAAACACTTAAATTAAGTAACTTCATCTTCAAACTCGAGATAAGTCTCAGCTTACCGACAAAGGCGTCTTTGCCCGCATTGCTCAAGCTTTGTATGGGCACAAAATTAAATTGGACTTGCGGCATTTCGTTTACATCGTTGCACATCTCCACGATGGTGTCCTTGTGGAAGTTTATTTCGTAATCGTGATTCACGGTATACTGCTTGTTCGCATTCTTCACTTGCGCGTTAGACACGTAAAACACCTGCAACGAAACGAAGAGTCGTTTAAAAATGGAAACAAAACGTTAATTTATTAATTTCTACCTTTCCTTCGAGTAATACATCGAAAAATTTGTCACATTCAGCGTTGAATGCAGTTGCTTTGATTTCCCCGCTGCTATCGAGCAATGTTACCGAAAATAATTTCCCATCACCTCTCGCGTTACTCCACGTTCGAATTGACGTTTTGTTAATTACGCGCGCACAAATTGCCCACCTAAAACGGAACGGAACTAAGTAAAATTTAAAAACGATTTTTATTTATTTAATTTGCCTGTTCTGGTAAGGCGTCAGACTCGAAATTGGGAAGGTTTTGCCCGCGAATTGTGACGTAGGTTGACGTTGGTTCGACATATTCGACGCGAACGAAGGATTTCGGTTGATAAATTGATTCGAATTGCCTAAAAAAAATTAACAAACTGTTAGTTTTTAATTATTTTATGAATACACAAGTTATTACGTGAGGAGTCACGAAACGATGCAGTTTCTCTCGCGAACGAAGACGCAGCTGGAGGATCTCTGAGGAATGAAGATGAAGCTGCAGATTCTCTCGGTTTTGAACTCGAAGACGCACTTTCAGCCGATGTGCCAGTGTTTGACACGTTCTGTTCCAACCCAGTTGGATTTCCAATTTTCCCTAATTCGGGATCGTTGGATATAACTGTGAAATCCAAAATAATGACCACTACTCTGGAAATAAAGAATTAAAAGTTTAAAAAATACTTTTTTAATTGCAATAACTCGTGATTAACTTGGTAGCTGGTCCAGTCGGCGGGATGCGATTGCAGACTAACTTGTCTATGCGAATTACCGAAAAGATTTCGAGCTCCCCATTCGTGAGTCTATCGTTTAGTTGAGTCGCCAACGTAAACGCTGTTAGAAAATTAAACATATATAAAAAAAAGTTAAGTGAACAACCGGTAATGCAACCGGCGATGAGGACGTATTTCATTACGTACATGCGGATGTATGTATTCCGTCAGACAACGACAGCCTGTATCGTTCGACATTCGGTGCAATTTTCTTTAATCCCTGCACGAAAATAATGATTAATTGAAATTTTAAAAACAAATGAACAATTTACTTACAATTATTTGCAGCACTGGCTTTTCCACGGGCCTGTTCGACATCAATTCCTGCGAAGATAAAACACGAAATAAAACAATTTTTAAGAGATAAGTTTAATTTACAACTAATTTACCCCGATAGCTCCTTGTGTTAGTTGAACGTCCATTGTGGTAACAACAGACACCGCGTACAAGTCTGACGCGTGTGAACGAATAAGTGTTTACTATTATAGGTTCGGTTTTGTCACCCAGTTTGCATTTGGCGCAAAAAAAAGGACCCACCAATCACGGCGATTTTTAAGAGCGATGTATATTAACATAAATTTACATAATAAAAAATAATGTTCTATTTATTTTTCAATTTCAACTTAAATTTGCTAGTTTCATTTAAAACTAATTTCATCATTTCGAATTAAAACATTACTCGCTCTAGTGTCGGGGAGAACAACACCGCATGACGTCACTCACTCGGAATATTTCATCATGGCTGCTACTCGTAGACTAAACAAAATGTCTCGAATTTCGTAGAACTTCCGGATCTATCGACCGAATTATGCGTGAAATACCTACGCAATTAAATCTCCTTCCCAACATAAAATTACGCATTTACATTATAGAAAAGATTTCTGTAAAATCAACACAGACCGGAAATAACGTATTAAAAAATAGAATATTTTTAATAATTCGCACCATTTTTGCGTTCATTCTCGCGTTAAAAATCACAAAAACTCATTAAAACAAATATATATATATCGATAAAGATAAAATTAAAAACTTAATCCATGTATAAAATTTGAAGAGAAAAAGAAAACATTTCTTGTAGTCTGATCATCAAAATGGCCCGTGAAAAGAAAAAAAATCGAATCAATAAAACAAATTAAATCAAAGTGAAAAATCGCAAACCTGTCTCTTAAAATAGTCCAAACTTCGCCGCCAAGACACGCTTCCATCATCATATAAACATAATTACGGTCTTTAAACGTTTTGTACAACCTGTTTGGCAATAATAACTGAGGTATTCATTTCCTGGGTGTGAATTACCGTTTACCTGGCAATAAAAGGCGAGCGACAAGCCATCATGATATTTTTCTCGCTGTATAAGTGTTCCTGCTGCCTGGTTTCAGCCTTCTCAGCAAATTATTGAAACAATGCTTCAAATGCATCTGCATTGGGTACACAGGTATAAAAATTAACAAGTACTTTCCTACTTTTTATATTACCAAAAGTTAAAATACGAGCAGATAATTTCTTTGTTAGTTTTTGTTATTGCTCCTAATGATAATGGCACCACAGCCCTTGTGTGTATAATTGTGTATTCTTGTTTTGAATCATTTTCATCGGTTGTATTAATTTCACTTTTGCTTTTGGTTGTTGTTCATCTCTGTATTACTTCGGACAATATACCGTGTTCTTTTGAATCTAAATATGTGCTTTTATTTCTGAACTCACAAATCTGAAGATGTAACTATCATTCTTGCTGCCATTTTGCAAATTGAGACAGCATTTTGAAGCTCTTTAACTTTATGCTCAAGACGTTGCTGGTCAATAATAATTTTATCCTTCTCAACTTCCAGTCTCTCGGCACGCAGCTGCTGCATCAACGCCTCTTGCTTTTGCTTTTCAGTTTCATCCTTTTGGAGTCTGAGTTCTTCTCTTAATTTATCCAGCTCAGATATTTCAGCTTCCATGCATGCCTCTTGTTTGACCTCAAGTAAAGTAGCTGCTACCTCAGTGTCATCCTTTTGGAGTCCGAGTTCTTCGCTTAATTTATCCGGCTCAGATATTTCAGCTTCCATGCATGCCTCTTGTTTGACCTCAACCTCAAGTAAAGTAGCTGCTACCTCAGTTTCATCCTTTTGGAGTCTGAGTTCTTCTCTTAATTCATCCGGCTCAGATATTTCAGCTTCCATGCATGCCTCGTGTTTGACCTCAAGTATAGTAGCTGCTACCTCGGTGTTACCCTCTTGACTGACCTGTAATGTTTTTTTCTGAAATAAACAAACATTTATATTTTCAAATAATTTCCAGGATAGTATTTTGGTAATTGCAACCCTTAATGGGTATTCAGCAATTTAAAATGTTTTCATAAAGTATAATATTCCATTGCCATCATCTGCTGCTTGGTTAAAGTAAACAAATACACTCAACCCTCGTTATACGGCCGCTCTTTATACGGCGTTTCGCCATAACGGCCTTGTGCCATTATGGCCAAATTTCAATTTGCGGCCTAATACTTTCGATATAAGGCCAAAAATCGGGAAATTCCATAACAAATCAGGGGGAATTGCCCCGATTCGTTATACCGCATTTCGCTTTACAGCCAACTTTTTGAGAACCTATCTAGGCCGTTAAGCGAGGGTTGAGTGTACTAGTTTCCAAACTATTTTGTATTTTCATAAGTATTTTAAATATTGTATTTGTATAACAATATTGGTGAATAAAATTTGAACCAAAGTATTTTGGATTTTGGATTTTGAGAAGGGTGTGCTGTCTGGCTATTTAAAGTTCACATGTATTGGACTATTTTGTGGACTATTTTGTATTTTGTACCAAAGTATTTTGCCCAACTATGATACTTGATACAGGAATAATGAAAATATATACACACGTTATTTATGGTTTCTTTTGAGCGTTTTCGGAAACGCTGCCTTCTTAACCTTTTTCGGGCACAGACATCCGTTTGCTGAAAAAAAATACGAGTCAAACTTTTTCACAAAAACAAATAAAAACACCACGAAGACTACAATTAAAATAATGACAACTTCTACTCACGGTTTGTGCAGATATCCATGGAAAACGACTTGGAAAAGCGTTTTGCTTCAAATCTTTTCGATTAGAATGCAATAATGGGCGGAAATCGAATTCATAAAAATGATCAGAGCAGACCTTCGTTCCATTCGTGATTTTAAACTTTCTACCAAGAATACATCCAATTTTGTTAATCCATTTCTTTCGAAGACCCTCATTTATAGGAAAAGAATGCCACGTTATTTCTTTTGGGGAGTTTTGCGATGTGTTGTAGCAACAAGGAATGCAACACTTCTCCTCCGCAGTTGACACAGGTTCATGGGTTTCCACATTTGGAAACTCTACGTCTGAAGTTAAATCAATTTCCTCATCTAAATTTGGTTTCTAAAAATAAAAATTCATTCTAACTAAACAATACAATACAAAGATTTGTTCTGTTTTTGCTTACAGCTGCAGCAAGAGTTTTCCTTTTATCCTTTCGACGTGATCGTTCCTCGGCAACAGCAAACTGTTTACACAGAACTTCAGATTTTGACTTTTTTTAAATTATATTTAACAGTGTTTCCAAAACTGGGGTCATTGGTCAATTTATTGAAATCAATTAAAAATTGCAAACATTCGATTTAAAAAACTTGCACTGAACAGCACTGAGTTTGGGAAACACTGCCATATAAGAATAAAAACAGTTTTACCGTTGATTGATCAGTCCATTGGAAAACAGATGGAACAGCACATCTAAGGAGTTGATTTGTCTGATTTCCACATTTCGTATGACGAAAATCACTCTCCACAAAATGCAGCGAACAAACTCTGATGTTTCTGCCTATGGTGAACTTGGGACCAATATCTCGCCATATTTTAATTACCCACTTGTTTCTCAAGGTCTCATTCTTTGGGAATACATGCCAAGACAAACTCTCGCTGTCTTCATTCCGAAAATTTGAACACATTGGTACAGCACAACTCCAGCGATCCATTCTCAAGATACGTACAAACGTGTACCGCACGTGCTCCTTCTAAATGCCAAGGTTTAGCGCTCGCTCTGGTGGCGAAAAACAAAAGTTTTCCACCACGCAGGACTTGGCGTAGTATCTATCCAACATGGTTGGTTATTTAAATGGCTCGTGTATCGTATTAATTGACCCATTTGTTGTATTTTTAGGCGAAACCAGTCAAACCAAAGAAACCGAAAACGAAGGTGATTAAGAAGGGAATTCATCCCAACAGCAGAAAAGCGATGAAATTAATGGGCGCTGCGATTCGTCAAGACCGAATAACTGCGTAAATAAATCGAAATAAATATGAAATGAAAGTCGAGAAATTAATATTCATGTTTCCTCTTAGACGGAAAAATAGCAAATCTCAAAAACAACAAATTTTAGGCGGTAAATTGGAATGGTTTCGCGACCATTTAAACACGAACAAACCGAGTGATGACGAAATCCTCCATTTAATAGAAACGTAAGCATTTTGTTTTTCTTTTCTTTTCTTTTTAATGATTGTTGTAAATTATTTATTATTATTTTATAGTTATTTTCGACGATTTGATTCCGAAATGGAACAAATTTCGATCGTTCACGGGATTAAAGGCCGCAGAGGGCAACAGCACGCATCTCGAAATGACGTCATCACCCATCAAATCGAGATGGAAGAACGAGATTTTAATACGTGCGGATTGGGTAAGAATTTGAAATCGCAACGTATCAAAACAACAAAACTTAACAAAATGTCTCGAATTTCGTAGAACTTCCGGATCTATCGACCGAATTATCCGTGAAATACCTACGCAATTGGACCGGTGAATTAAATCTCCTTCCCAACATAAAATTACGCATTTACACTAGAAAAGATTTCTGTAAAATCAACACAAACCAGAAATAACGTATTAAAAAATAGAATATTTTTAATAATTCGCACCATTTTTGCGTTCACTCTCGCGTTAAAAATCACAAAAACTCGTTAAAACAAATATATATATCGATAAAGATAAAAATAAAAACTTAATCCATGTATAAAATTTGAAGAGAAAAAGAAAACATTTCTAATTAAAAATAAAACGTATCGCAATCGTAAGGCGGAGCCTGGCAGGAATTAGAAATCTGCATCCCAGCCGGACATTTCGTCAGGTGCTGACGTCACAAGTCGCGGGTAGCAGTCGAAATTGCTCGTATCGAGAACGGACGACACCTAAAAGCGCACAAAACAAACATTCAAAATGATTTCTACGTTTAAAAACGACAACAAACTTGAGGCAAAATTGGCGCGGGCATTGTCCGAGATTTGAGGCCGTCCCAATCGAATCCTTGGAACCATTTGTGTTTCTTTATGTCGGAAATGCCGTTCTTTTGATATCCGAGTCTTTCCGACGGACTGTCGCGGCATAACCGCTTGATCAGAGATTGTGCGTGACGGTTCACGTGGCGTGGAAAGTCGATCATATCGATTCCTTTCAGGATGATGTTGTACGTCTTCATCGGATCGGCGGCAGTGAATGGAGGACTGAAAAAAAAGAAAGAATTAAAAAATAATTATTTATTTATTTATTTATTTATTTATTTACACTCCAACGAAGAGTTCAAACATGAGGACCCCGAGTGACCAATAGTCGACTGCTCGATCGTGGCCTTTATTTAGAATGATTTCGGGCGCTACGTATTCCGGGGTGCCACAAAACGTCCATGTTTTCTGCCCGCTTCGAAGCCGTTTCGAAAAACCAAAATCAACCTAAAAAACAAATTAAATTCAAATCTAAAAATTTTATAATTTTGTTACAAATTTTAAAATTTTGTTGCAAATTTTAAATTTTGTTACAAATTTTAAATTTTGTTACAAATTTTAAATTTTGTTACAAATTTTAAATTTTGTTACAAATTTTAATTTTTTTTCAAATTTTAAATTTCCTACCAATTTTGCATATCCACAACTATTCAGTAACAAATTCTCAGGTTTCAAATCCCTATAAATGATTCCCCTCGCGTGCAAATACTCCAGCGCTTCTACCACACAAGCCGTATAAAACCTCGTAGTCTGATCATCAAAATGGCCCCTGAAAAGAAAAATTAAATCAAATCAATAAAACAAATTAAATCAAAGTGAAAAACCACAAACCTGTCTCTTAAAATAGTCCAAACTTCGCCGCCAAGACACGCTTCCATCATCATATAAACATATTTACGGTCTTTAAACGTTTTGTACAACCTGTTTGGCAATAATAACTGGGATATTCATTTCCAAGGTGTGAATTACCGTTTACCTGGCAATAAAAGGCGAGCGACACGCCATCATGATGTTTTTCTCGCTGTACAAGTGTTCCTGCTGCCTGGTTTCCAATATGTGCTGCTTCGTGAGGCACTTGAGCGCAAAAGTGCGGTTGCAATCGTTTATATTCTGCACCTGCGGAATTAAAATCAAAATTATTTTTTGATTTATTTGTCAAGATTGACATTTTATTTGCCAATTCCACGCGGCCGAATCCACCAACGCCTAAAGTGGCCACGATTTCGAGCTCTTTGAATTGGATTTCGGCAATATCGCCTTCCATTTCCAATAGGTTTCCAACAGAACTGGGAGGCCTGAGATGCAGAAGTTGAAGAAATTTCGTTGTTTATGAAAGTATTGATAAAAACCTTTGTAAGTTTCGAATTTGATCGCCATAATCCTTGTCCCTCAGCTCCCGTACATCTCCGATCAGTTCTTTAAAAGACCTATATAAAAGCACGATTAGTTGTTGTAAATTTAGGCGTAATAAACAATGCAATGAAACAAAATGAACGTACTCTCTATCCAATGTGAGGCATTCAACACCTGGTGGCAGGGCGATGACATTGGCCGTGCGACAATCCTCCCTGGTAAGCGAAAAATTGTTTAAAAATCATGAATAAAATGGACAAAATTGATATTTTTCCAAGCAAAATTGCGAAAACTGATATTTTTTTCTCACAAAATTAATATTTTTCTCGCAAAATTGGCACAATCAATATTTTTCGACCAAAATTGACAAATTTGATATTTTTCCGAACACAATTGCAAAAATTGATTTTTTTTCTCACAAAATTGACAAAATTAATATTTTTCGAGAAAAATTGGCAAAATTGATATTTTTTTCTTGCAAAATTGACAAAATTGATATTTTTTCTTGCAAAATTGACAAAATTGATATTTTTTCCAAGCAAAATTGACAAAATCGATATTTATCCTCCCAAAATTGACAAAATTGATATTTATCCTCACAAAATTGACAAAATTGACATTCTTCTCTCACAAAATCGACAAAATCACACTATTTTCTCTCAAAATCAACCTTTCTCCCGCTTTTTTCACCTTAGCAACGCCTGTTCGCCGAAGTAGTCTCCCTTTTGCAAAATTCTAATTTCTTCCTCATCGTCTTCCGTCGCAAAGCGTTGCGTGACTTTCACCTAATTTCAATTTCAATCGTTCATTACAACACAAAAAAACACGTCCCACATCGACGCCACTTACACTGCCATTGCTGATGATGAAAAACGTGTCCCCGGTCATGCCCTGGCGCACGATATAATCGCCACTGGGATAAAATTCAACCTCAAGCACATCCGCAATTTTAGCGAGTGTTTCGCTTCTCAGATCTTGCAACAGCGGCACACTGCAAACAGGAAACGCAAGAAATGAAATCAATCAAAACATACGAGAAAATAAATAAATTCATTCCACACTTCAATCTTTATTTCGATTTTTCTAAACCTTCTGCCCGGGACCCCGGATGCAGAGGCCCCAGTCGTGATCCCGTTTCCAGACTATCTCGAATTCCCCATCTCTCATTGCAGATTGTTCAATATCTGTTGATAAATTGACTCGAGGTTGAACAAATGCAATGCATGACAAACATCGAAAATCAGTCAATGCCACTCTTTTATTTACTTTGCAAAAAATGTGCACTTTTATACCCAAAAATGCACTGGAATGCCGAAAATGTGCTTTTTTATGCCAAAAAATGCATTAAAATTAAAAAATTGAATATTACATAATCAAAAAGTGCATTGAAATGTAGAAAAAACAAAAAAAAAGAGCATTTTACATATCCGAAAATGCATTATAATGCATTAAATTGACTAGTTTACATGTAAAATGCATTTTTATGTGCAAAAGGTGCATTTTTATGTGCAAAAAGGGCATTTTTTGTGCAAAAAGTGCATTTTTATGTACGAAAAATGCATTATTATGCAAAAAATTAAACACTACATAGTGCATTTCTGTGGATAAAAATGCATTAGAATGCAGAAAATCCGGTACTATAAAAATGCATTATAATGCATTAAATTGACTACTTTACACATAAAAATTGCAATGAAATGCAAAAACTCGAATATTAATAAATACGTAAAATATGCATTTGCATGCATAAAATTGAGCATCTTAGAAGAAAAATCATTTATAGCCAAAAATCGCGTGGTTTAGGACGAATTTCGCCTTTAATCAGCGAATCCCATTGCTAGTCAGCTATTACTCATCCACTGACAGCGAAGCATGTGTCACGTTCAAACCGTGAACTTTCATACAAACATATCAAATAATTTCGCAACCAATTCACTTATTAGTCACCATTCAGGCATCCAACTGCTTTAAAAACAGACTAATTTAAAAAAGAACTAACTATTTACACAAGTAACCATCATGCAGTTTACGTCGTAAACTTTACGAGCAGCGAGCAGAAGCTTCCGCCAGCTGCGAAAACTCAAAATACACCAACAACTCAACGTCAATAACTTCCCCCCATTTCCTCCAATACATCGAACGAACAACTCATCCGAGTGTCGCGATTGACTGAAAATAAAAAAAACGCAAAAAAATGCAAAAAAGACGCAAAAAATGCAAAGAAATGCGAAAAAACGCAGAATAAACGCAAAAAATTGCAAGAAAACGTAAAAAGAATGCAAAAGAACGCAAAAAAAGCTTTCAAAACGCAAAAAATGCAAAACAAACGCAAAAATAGCACAAAAAACGCAAAATAAACGCAAAAAATCCAAAGAAAATGCAAAATAAACGCAAAAAACGCAAAAAAGCTAAAAAAAAACGCATAAAAACGCAAAAATTGCAAATTTGTCAATGCACCTGCGCAGATGCGTGATGTACTCCTCCTGTCTTTCTATGCCCGTCTTCATGACGATCATCTGGAAGACCCTTCTGTCCAGACACCACACGTTGGATTGCGTCAACGCCTCGACGGACGCCGTTCGCGTGCAGTTGTACAGAATGGCCAGTTCGCCAAACGCTTTGCCGCACCCCATCTTCCCCAGGATGCAGCCATCTTTTTTCACCATCAACTCGCCGCCTGCGACAAACAAAATGGAAAAATTAAACGAAAAGTTGCGATTTTGATTGGAATTTCGGCGGAATTTCGGCGGAATTTACCGGCGGAGACGTAGAGATGCGAACCGGGCTCGCCTTCTTGGATGACAAGACTCCCCTGTGGGAAATGCTTCAGGTACATGCAGTCTACCATTTCCTTCACTTGAAGTGCGTCCAAGTTCTTCAAGAAATCGTTGGCCGAAATTGCATCTTTAATCAACTGCTTGGATCTGCAATTGGGAAGAAGAAAAAAAATATATTTATTTCGGTTTCGGTTTTGCGTCAAATGGAAACCTAACAAAAGCAACGTGCAGAAAAAGAAATAGATTTGTTGTTTTCATAAAAATAAATCAATTTCCACGGCCCGCGCTCGTGGAACCCCCAAAAATGCAACAGAAAAGGTGAGAAAAAAAAAAACCGCATAAGGTGGTCAAAAATGGCCTAAAAGTGACCAAAAAGTGGTCAAAAATGGCCAAAATGTGACCAAAAAGTGTTCAAAAACGGCCAAAAGGTGGTCAAAATAGCCAAAAATGGTCAAAAACAGCCAGAATTGGTCAAAAACAGCCAAAAATGGCCAAAAAGTGACCAAATAATGGTTTTAAAAAACAGCCAAAAATGGCCAAAAATTGGTCAAAATAGCCAAAAATAGTCAAAAACAGCCAAAATGGCCAAAAAGTGACCATAAGATGGTCAAAAACATCCAAAAATGGCCAAAAGTGGACAAAAAATGGTCAAATTTGGGCAGGTTTTTTGCACTTTCACTCGTGTTTCCACTTCCCCCCAACAAACCTGAAGTCCTTGTCATGTTTTTCGAGGTCCGCCGAGTTCATTTTCCCCGGATTGAAGCTCTCTCCGGAAACACCCTGTCGCTTGGCCACCGATGATTGACCGGCCATCGAATGGTGTTCGTGAAGAGATGCCAAAAGATCAGTTTTATTCCCCATTCTCGTCGGCGTTGTTGCTTGTAACACGGACTAAAACAAATCAAAAACCAAAACAAAAAAAAACAACAACTCAAAACCAAAAAGTCCAAATTCCCCGATAAGATTACCACTTGCCCCCCATCACCCACCACCTCGACGGCGCTCCGCCGCGCATGCCGCGCCCCACGCACCCCACGCGGCATCACCAAACCCAACCACCGTCGCCCCAAAACCAAACAAAAATTACCTTCAACTTATGAATTTCCTGCTTCAACCTCGTCTCTTCAACGTCCCGAAACTCGACCTGCAGCTGCAAATCCTCGACCAAACTCTGCAGCTCCTCGACCCGCGCATCCCGGTCGTTCAATTCCGCCCGCAACTCGACCACGAGGTGCCGCAGTTTCCTCGCATCGTCGGCCGACGCGTCGCGCGCCTTGTCCTGCGAAGCGCCCGCATTGCCCATCGCGATATCACACTCGGCGAAGTGAGCAGCTCGAGTCGCCGTCTCGGGCCAAGGCACGTGCACCCCGCACGCGTGCGACGCGGGGGCGGACGTCGCACGTCCATTCGTTGACAGCGACATAGCGTCGTCAAGGTAACGCCGTCAAAATGGTCAAATTCGACGATCGAAAGGCATCTCGGGTGATAAATATGGACGGAATCCTCAGGAAAAATCGCCTCACCTGAAGAAAGAAGAAAAGAAAACGAGAAAAATCAAAAAATCAAACGAATTAAAATTTTTTGAAATCACTACGGCCTGCATCGTGCCGCGTGTTAACTCGCAACAAAGCGCGGGGCGAGTTGTGTGCCAAATGGAGCATTCGACGCGATTAGGAATTCAAAAACGTTGCACTGACCTCTTAAACAAGTGTCCACATATGGTCAAGGGGTGGAATGAGGGTTCGTCGCCCTCCGGTCAGCGGTGGCTCGACCGAACGGCAAAACTCGACCGATTAATCAATGAAAAGCGAGAAATTGCTCGCATTTAAATTCGTTTTCTTTCGTTTCGTTTCGTTTGCGTTCGCGTTCGCGTTCACCCCCGTGCCGCGCGCAATCGACGCAACTGTTGGATTCATGGAACTGAAAAGTGCAGATAATTGGCATTTTTCTTTTCGGCTAAAAAAAGGACGATGCCGATGCCGATTTGTAAACTTTGGCGGTTGCTAGGCGACGTTGTGTCGGGCACGTGGGGTGTCGGTCTGGGCGAAGACGTTTTTTTTCCCCGTCGCTCTAGAGGGCTAATTAATGAGTGGTCGATTTTGTGCAAATTACACGTGGATCCGACTATAAATGTCGGCGAAATGCGTGATTTACAGTGTTGATCGAAGCACTTGTTTGCAATAATAAGCGGCGTTCGGTGCGGCTTATCAGGTACCATCTGTTCGTGAACCCTTGCCCTTTGCTGTTGCTAAGGTGGAAAACTTTGTGCTGGATGGAGAGATATTTTTTGCGCTTGGAAGTGCACTTTGTTTGTATCTTTGCAGTTGGATTCAAATATAATTATTTGATTTTTTTTTTTTTTTTTTTTTTTTTTTTTTTAAAAAAAATAAATTTTTTTTTTTTTGTTTGGTTGAAATTGGACTGGCTTATCTCAATTTGCGGCCTTGTTGTGGATAAATTGGTTGGTTGGTTGGTTTTCAGGGTTTTTATTTATGTTTTGTTTTTTATTTTTGGATGAATTGTATTGAATGATTGTACATTTTGTGTCGTTTTAATTAGAAATGTTGAGAATTTAAATTTAAAAAAAATGTTTAAAGAAAATTGTTCAAAAAAAAAATCCAAAATGGCTTCTATGAATACCATAAATGCTTTCATTGAGCGTGGGATGCTCATTAAGCACAGTATCCTTTACAATGCAGATCTAAATTGACCAAAACGACTGAATTCAACGCCTGAATTGACCAGAACGACTAAAATCAACATCTAAATTGACCAAAACGACTAAATTCAATATCTAAACGACTAAATTCCACATCTAAATTGACCACAACGACTAAATTCAATAACAACTAAAATCAACATCTAAATGGACCAAAACGACTAAATTCAACATCTAAATGACTAAAATCAACATTTAAATGGACCAAAACGACTAAATTCAACATCTAAATAGACCAAAACGACTAAATTCAACATCTAAATGATTAAATTTAACGTCTATATGACCAAATTCCACATCTAAATTGACCAAAACATCTAAATTCCACATCTAAACGACTAAAATAAATGTTTAAATTGACCAAACCGGTTGAATTCAATACCTAAATTGCGGTCAATAGAACGCGGGTGTTCTACCAAAACACTTGCCATTACACAAAATACACTTCAAATCAATAAACTAACCTCTTTTCCCATCTATTTAATATTCTCCAAAACCAAAAAAAAAACCAAAATGGCATCTCAAATACCCAAAAAAAAATATTTAAAAACCAATCAAAACCCCCCAAAAATAAAAAATAAAATTACACACTTAGCATAGCACCAATCCCTCCATATAAGCAAATAAAATGAAAATGCAAAACTTGTTTACAGACTGTGAAATAGAAATCCAGTAATCCACCCACCCAGACAGTTAAATCTCGCTCATGCCCATGCCCATCCTCGCAAGAAACATAACATTACACCGACACAACACACAAACAACTTATCCTAATCCAACCCACAAGAAAAAAGAAAAAAGAAAAACCTACTCACCTACCTTACCGTATCCGATACAAAAAAATGGCCACTTTGAAAAGAGGTCAGCGAAAAACGTGTAAATAAACCGCTGCAGGTAAAAAAAAGTGAAAACTTCAAACTCCCTTGACCCGTCACGTGATCAGGACGGCGCGCACGAGCCCAACTAGCGACTGCATCGTACCCAGCGCGCAGGGACCTCGACCTGGGCGCATCTCCAGGGACTCGACTTCGACACAACTTTCAACTTTCCCTCCAACAATTAATCGATAGTTTTGAATTTGAAGCTCGACTTCCCGTAACGAGAGAAGGCCATTTTTATTTTTTTTTCTGTGCTATTTTTCAAGGATGATGCGCGAAAGTGTTTTGTTTAGTCTTACCGAGTGTCGATTAGCTGGTGGTCGATGTGGCACTACTGTGTCAGTAGGAGGATGTGCATAAAAGACGAAGGAAGTCGGGAATTTATGGAGTAGGCCAGTCGTACGTGACGTCATATGTTCGTTGAATTAAATATGGAGATAACTCGTTTGGTTTTTTTTTTTATTTTGTTTTTTTATTCTGTTTTTTTGTAGTTTTGAGCGTCGACCTTGGCGTTTTCAAGGACAAATAACATGAAAATAATTTATAAATGAAAAAACAGATCCGAGAAATGAGCGAAATGATAAATAATGTTGATTTGTTCGGTTGCATAAGAATAATGACGGATCTTGCTTTTCGTGAGGATATAAACGCCACTCGATCGCGGCGGTAAAATTACGAACCAAAAAGTTCCATTAATTTTTATTTACGAGACAAAAAAAATTCTAAAAATCATTTTTATTTTTTTGAGTAAAAAAAATATGAAAAACAAACAAAATTGATTAATTTCGATTCAATTTCCGCCATGTTTACATTTTTTTCGCATCACCATGACGACAGTTCCATTTCATCTCGTAAGTTAGTTCGTCTTCGTCGTCCCGTTCGAGTTCCGGGAAATGAAAAAGAAAAAAATAGTCAAAACGAGATTAAGCGGCCTCTAGCGAGCATTCGGCGAGTTATTTTTGGCTGTTTGCTGGAGGTCTGATTCGGCCGAACAGCGCGACAAGAGACCGAACATGGCGAGCCAGACGCTGACCGTCCGCTTAACGGGTGACGGCGCTTGGGGGTTCCGACTTCAAGGTGGAACTGCACCCGGAATTCCCCTCACTGTTGCAAAGGTAAGAAAACCGGAATTTTTCCTAAAAAAAATAAAAATTTAAAAAAAAATTTAAAAAAAAAAATCAATTTCATCAAAAATCAATTTTCATCGATTTTCAAATAAATCAAAAATAATTTAAAAAAACAAATAATTAATTAATGGGATTATTTTTGCAAACAATTGAGGACGCGCGGTAAATAAAAATAAATTGGATTTGGGCCAAGATGGCGGAATTTTTGGACGGGATTTGCGGGATATTGTTTTTGGTGTTTGATGGTGAAATGAATGAAAAGATGCGAGTGTTATGTAATGGGTGAAAAAAGAAGGAAAATTTGGTGAAAGACGTTCGTTTAGTGCTGATAAAGTGTTGCGTGGTTTGAGTTTGCAGTTGCGAGTTGCGAGTTATTAAAGGGGGTCGGGGAGTTTATTTTTAGTCGTTGGCTGGATGAGGTTGCGAGTCAGCGAGTGTGTGGGACAGATGTGGGGGAATAAAAGAAAGAAAGAAAGTCGTTGAGGAAATCGTAATCGTGCTTTTCACTTCCTCATTTTTAAAGGAGCTGTGGGATGTAAATTGTGTTGTGTTGCTAAAAATATTCGATGTTTGGACAGATCGGTTTTGTTTGTGGAGGGAGTAAGGTGATTGGTTAGTGTGAGTCATGTGGTTTGCTAGGAAGGGTTGGTTGATAAAATCGAAAGTTGGACGTAGAGAGTAGTAAAGATCAATGAAATTAGTTGAAAATCAATTGAAAATCAGTTGAAAATCAATTGAAAATCAGTTGAAAATCAATTGAAAATCAGTTAAAAATCAATTGAAAATCAATTGAAGTTAGTGAAGATCAATTGAAGTTAGTGAAAATCAATTGAAGTTAGTGAAATCAATTGAAGTTAGTGAAAATCAATTGAAATGAGTAAAAAGCAATAGAAATTAGTGAAAAGCAATTGAAATTAGTTAAAAGCAATAGAAATTAGTGAAAAGCAATTGAAATTAGTGAAAAGCAATTGAAATTAGTGAAAATCAATTGAAGTTAGTGAAATCAATTGAAGTTAGTGAAAATCAATTGAAATGAGTAAAAAGCAATAGA
>JAQIXU010000343.1:0-39559 GCA_034701245.1 Strigamia transsilvanica | reverse complement strand
AGATAGATGGAGCAACGTGATTGGCCGACTGTGAGCACAGCCGTGATTAGCTGTGCAAATGTCTCCCCGATGCAACGTCTGATAATCCGATGTTTAAAATAACATGGCGACCACCAGTCTTGAAGTGGATAAAACGAAAAAATACGACAGGCAATTGAGGTAATATTTAAGATTTATTTTTTTAAACTGATTTCCGAGTTGCAATAGGGAGCATCCGTTTCTAAGTACAAATTGTTATTTTTGTGCAGGTTGTGGGGAGAACATGGTCAAACATCGCTGGAATCCTGTCAAGTTTGTTTGATAAATGCTACTGCCACTGGAACAGAAATACTTAAAAGCGTCATTTTACCAGGTGAATTGAAACTAAATTTGAAATTTGCACCATAATAAAGCTCAAATGAAGTATTAATTTTATTTTTCACGTTTGTCTAGGCATCGGATCATTTACAATTGTCGATGGAAATAAAATTACTGGAGATGATGTTGGGAATAAGTGAGTGAATTTTTCACGACTAATAAACATTACTTGTTAAACGTTTTCTTGACAGTTTCTTTTTAGATAAAGACAGTATCGGCAAGGTAATTTAGACGAATTACGTTTAAAATCTGACGCTTATGAAATGTGTATGAAATATGAATTTCAGAATAGAGGTCAAATTGCAACGCAATTGCTGTTAGAATTAAATTCTGATGTAAGAGGAGATTTTGTTGACGAGGTAAATTAAACAATTTATTTTGTAATTATTATAATAACTAATAAAACCTTTAATTCTAGACGCCCGAGCAATTACTACAGAATAATCCAGTATTTTTTAATGTATTTTCTGTAGTTATTGCTACAAGTCTAAAAGAAAGGTATGAAATGTATAAAATATCAATATTATTTTTTTATATTTCTTTTTATCTTTCAGTACTTTATTAAATTTAGCAGCTCATTTATGGGATGTCAATATTCCATTATTGGTTTGTCGAACTTTTGGTTTTATTGGATTTGTTCGTTTACAAGTTAAGGAGCATTCAGGTTTACAAAAATCAAAATTTCATATATTTTATTTACAACTAAACTTGGTTTTCTTTTTTTAGTGATTGAATCTCATCCTGATAATGCTCATGAAGACTTGCGTTTAGATCAGCCTTTTCCTGATTTAATTGATTACGTGAACAGTATGGATCTGTCTAGCATGTCTAAAAAGGTTTGAATAATTAAAAAGTATTTTGGTTATTTCTTTGATAATATTTATTTAACTCAGGATCACAGCCACACACCATATATTGTGATATTACTCAAATATTTAGATATCTGGAAAAAATCTGTAAGAAAATTAAATATACATAAACGTGATTATAAACAAAAGTAATTTTTAAATAGCACAACAATAATTTGCCGAAAACATATAAAGAGAAGGATGAATTTAGAGAATTAATGAAAGCAGGTAAATGTAACTCAAGTCGATGTAATTTTTTACGTGACTAAATTATTTTGTGCAGGTATGCTGCGAAACGAATTAGGCGTACCGGAAGACGAAGAGAATTTTGATGAAGCGGTTAAAGTTGTAAATGCAGTTTTAGTGCCTACACGAATTCCACAGGCAGTTGAAGAAATTTTAAAATCCGAGCAGTGCACAAATTTAACGTCCGAGGCAAGAGATATGAAGCAAATTCTTGGAAATTATACAATGATTTCTTTTGTTACATTTTAGAGTAAGCCGTTTTGGGTACTCGCGCGTGCATTGAAAGATTTCGTAGAAAATGAAGGCAACGGCGCTTTACCGTTACGAGGTGCTATTCCTGATATGACAGCCGACTCAGAACGTTATATTAGTCTACAGAATATGTGAGATTAAAATTATTTAAAATAAATGGATTTTTTAAAAATGTTTTCTTTCGTATGTAGATATAAAAATGAGGCGAACAAACACGCCGAAATCATTTTCCGCAAAGTTCAGCAGTTGTTATTAAATATAGGAAAGGTGACAGAAAGACTAAAAGTAATTTTTATTTTTGCTGAGCTTTTACTCGTTTTGCAGCCTCAAGATTACATAACTGAAGCAGATGCAAAAATGTTTTGTAAGGAAATCTATTGACGCGACGAACTATCATTAAGTGAATCATTGTATTTATGTAGGTAAAAATTCTGCTTTTTTACGCGTTATCAAAGGTCGTTCTATAGCCGATGAATACAATACAAAGACTGCAAAAGTCCAAGATATAGGTTATTAAGAATTCATTTCTTAACCTTGTAAGGACTGAGTTAAAAACGATGATTACGGAATTTCAGTCCTTGGAGGGTTAATTTAATTTATGGACATTTAAAATTGTGTAATTGAAATAGTTTTATTTTTGTAGTTATGCATTTAGATAATCCTGACAGCGAAATCGTATTTTATGTCCTTTTGAGAGCTGTAGACCGTTTTCACCTGGAATACAGTCGTTATCCGGGATGCTTTAACGATGAAGTTGAACCTGATATCATTAAATTGAAAGTGAGCGGCCAATAATTTGATTAGTTCGTAAATATTTTCATGCAAAGCAACTTTTTGACGGAAAGCTGCTTCTAAAATAACAAACAAATAAAAAACTGAATTTACGCACACGTACAACAGCTGGTGTTATTCATATTCTTGAATGGAATGTTCCTCATTCATCTCTATTCGAAGTACACTAAATCCTTTTGACAATATAAAATATTTTTCAATTAAATTTGTAAATAAAAACCATAATAACATCTTATTTGGCTGTTGCGGACCATTGTAATGCCAGTTGCAGTTAAATTCGCTTTTGTTTTGCATGAAAATTATATTCAAACCGTATTTAATATTAAATAAATAATTAATCTTACTTGTTTATACTTAGACATGCTTAAGCGCAGTGTTACACGACTGGGGTTGTGGTCCCATTGCTAAGGATGATTTTGTTCACGAAATGTAATATTTTTATTTATTTATTTTTGTTACTGGTGAATAAATGTTATCTTTTTAGGTGCAGATACGGTGCGGCTGAATTGCACTCGATGGCGGCGTTTGTCGGTGGTTGTAGTTCCCAGGAAGTGATAAAATTAGTTACTAATCAGTATGTTCCTTTGAATAATACATACATTTTTAATGCTATGACTGGTACATCATCTACATTTGAACTATAAAATTTGTACTAGAGTAAATACGATTTTTGTTTATGCAATTCTCTAATGTAACGTGTATTTATGTCATTTTATTTAACAAAATTTCTTTACATAATTTAAATGATGCAAGAAAATAAAACTTTATACAGAAATTTGATTACGTCACAGTTCTCCTCGGTTTTGACCGAAAGCTTTCAATCCTTGGTCGAGCTCCTTCAGCGTCATTCCACCTTGCACCCAAACACAAGTAACACCTGCAATACAAAACTTATGGTAATGTTTACGCTACAATGTTTATAGTTTTGATTAAGACCTAAATCGCCAACTTCTGCAATATTTCGATGTTCGTCATCAAAAAATAACATGTTTTTATAATCTACACCTGTATATTCTTTCAATCTGAAAAATTTAAGAATTTTATTATTACTTTAAAAACAAAAAACGAAATGGTGTGAAAGATACTTTTTAAAATGCGCCACTTTTGAACCGGGATAAATTTCTCTGTGTGTGAAATACTTGGACCAGCCAAATAAAACAATTAGTTCATTAGCTTCACTAATACAACTAGTTCTATTACAAGGAGAAAAATGAACAAATTTTGTTTGGACTTGTGATTCTAATTTTACCTAGATGCAACTGCTACTGGAATGTTTTTACTCTGGAGGATGTTCAATATTTTTGGTACGTCGGGGTAATATTCAACTAAGTTATTTGCTGCATCATAAACAGCTTTATTCCTGAAATTAAAGTGTAAACCAAATAAATGTTTTGAATACTTGTGAAATGAAAAAGAATATTTAAAAATTAAATTCATACTCAGCTTTCTTAAAAGGAGGAGTTACGTGAGTATCGACCCAAAATGGCCAGAGTGTGTAATCTAAGTGAAAATATTTCAAAATCAGTTTAATAAAATACAAAACAAATATTAATCACTTTATTTTTGTACCCAAGTCAAATACAACTAGTCCGAGCAAAGGCGCAGCGGTAGTAGCAAACATGCTAATTTGCAAAAGAAAACGTCGAATTAGTTTCATTACAAATTCATGCAATTATTTATATTAGTAGTTGTCATTATTGAATCAAAGTTATATAAAAAAATTAAATTCAATAAATGAGACATCGAAAACTGCTTAAAATGTTTCTGATGTTTCTTGGCAACAAACGTAAGTTTAAGTTTACAAACCTGACACCAAGTGTCGCTAGCGTTTTGTTGCAAAAATGATTTCATTTCCTGTAGATCTTTAAAGGACGTAATCAGTCACCTGAAGTTGTATCGCCAGAGATTCGCATTGTAACAGTCGAAAAGAGAACGAGATCCCAACACATCGTGAAGTCAGTCATCACTTCAAATCAGGCTGGCAACTCGGAATGATTCAGGAAGAAAAATGGGAGGTTTTAATTGGCGCGATATTTTAATGGACTCCAGCAGTGACAGCACTAGGTCATCGTGCTCGCATCTTTTTATCAAGTTGCCACCTGAAGTATTGGCTCAAATTTTCTCGCACTTGTCCGGAAAAGACGTGAGCAATGTGTCAAAAGTGTGTAAACCATTCTTCGACGCTAGTAAAGTAGAAAACATTTGGCAAAAACGGTGTCTCGTAGGTGAGTTATGCTGGGAGCTAGGGGTAACTGTTGACCTCTGATCTAATTAAGTCGATGAGTCAATGAGCTGATCTCGTGCGAAATATAACGGCAACGAGAAAATGTTTGATTCGGTACATGTACTGTAAAGGGCAAGTTGGGGCAAGTTGCCCTTACTTCTGCAATTAGCTGTAAATAAATGTGGCTGGAACCAAACACTTATTACACGTGAAAATATTCAAGAGTTCAAGGACAAATTCGCATTGACACAATTAGAGCGTCGCCAAAGAAACATTTTGCTATTTAAATTGATTCAAATTTACTATGGCGACTTGGAAATCTTGATTTTAATTACCGAAATGTTTAATTTAATTCATGTAACTGGATCTGGACGCGATAAGTGTGTTAATTTTAATGGTAAAATTGCAAGTGAATATTAAATTATATCTCAAGGAAATTGTTGAACTTTTAAAATGGGACAGGTTAGTGGTCTAATTTTTTATTCGAGGGAGCCTTGGGTTTTGGATCAATCTGGGAAAATCTGCTTTTTTTGTGTCCATTTATCTTTATCTTTATTTTATTTTATTTTTATTTCCAGAATATGGAATATCGTTACGTGATTGTCAAGATGGCTTATCGTATATGCAACTGTACACCAAAAGTGAGTCATTTTAAAGGTTTAACGTTCGGAAAATGTTTTTAATCTAATATTACAACTACAATTTATGTAATGTATGATTTGATAAAATTCCTAATTTTCTTTTACCAACTTTTATTACAGTTTTACATAAATATGGCCACATGATTGGAGTCTGGCAGACCGAAGTAGCGTCGTACGGTGGTCTACTTCAAGTAAAGGTATAAATAAATGAATCTATTTATCGTTTAACGTTGAAATTATAAATATGAATACATTTTTTCTAGTTTGAGGATAATAAATTGGTAGGGATCGAATGGCGTCCACCATCTAATCCAAATGTACGCGACGCTTTACGGAGGATTGATCTCTTTACTATTGAATTGACGGAAGATGGGCTTGTGCAGATATTATGCCAAAAGGGAAGTCACGGACCTCATCCTGCTGCTATTGAAATGGTACTGTATTAGAATCCCGCCACTTGGAGGAAGTGAAATTGTAGTTTTCACAATTCGTGCGACACTATTTGAAACGTATTTATTTGTTTTCAGAAAAAAAAGATTTGTTTTTATACAAAATGCTGTTGCCCTGAAAAGCATGAATATCCTGGGAGTAAAGAACAGGTAAAGTAAATGATTTATTATATTGATTACACATTTAAAAAAAATAAATATTTATTTGTTTGTTTAATTTCTTTGAAGGAATTTTTTGAATGGTTAAAAGAGGAAACCAGTTACGCGCATTTACTGGACGTGCATTTAAAAGAATTATTTCTCATGAAATTTCTGATGATTCGTGAATACGAGTAAGAAACTATTCATTTAAATATCTGTTGGATCTTTTATTGAGAGTGATAGAAATTGTCTAGAGAGGTTCGTATGTGTATTAAATGGAAAAGTACAGCTGTTATTACATAACTTTTCTTATTGCTTCTCCAACGTGTTTATTTTGTAAATTAATATAAGAAACCTTGACCTTGATAAACAGTGCTAATATTTAACGTTGCAGCCTTATTAGTGGTTACGTAAAAGTGATATTAAGAGCTCACGCCACCAGATTATAAAAATATTACAAATATCTTTAATAATAATTCCAGCTGTAAAGTTAATAATGGCTTTTTCTTGTTTCCAAGTGCTTGCCATTGGTTGAAACCTCAGCCAAGGTTAAGTTTATTCCCACAAGCTGGCGCCAATTCTCTTGGTTGTCGCTTGGGCTTTTAAGATGGCTTGTTTTTGCATAGTTCACAAGAGTATTCCAAGAATTTTGCTTTGTTATTAAAAATTATTTTTTGGTTTTGGAAAAGAACAATCGAATTGATTTTTCTTTTGCATTTTAGACGAAATGCGTTCGAACATCGTCGACTTCGTCCATCTCCACCCAAAGCTGATGCAATCATTCAACCTGGTCTCTTCAAAGGAACGTATTCGTCTCACGGATTGGAATTGGTGCTACTTACTTACGATTCCTACGGAACTAAAGTGAAAGTTACTAAAGTGACGGTAATTAATTAATTAATTAATTCTCAAAAAATGTCATATGAATTTATGATATGACTACAATTTCCACCGGTGCCAACAGGTGGAGCCTGTTGTACAATTCAAATTTACTTTCTATTATTACTCTAAGCTTTTAAGCCACTTTTAAGTTAATAATTATTGTTTTTCAGTCTAAAACCGGTTGTTAATCGAGTCATCACGTTATCTGATAACTTTTTATCTTCCTGTTCTTTTTTTTTTCTTTATTTTTTTGCATGCTTGACTTAAAAATTGTGACACGATTGTATACATTTAAAAAAAAAAGTACTTTAAGGTCACCCTTGGCGGAAATAATAGTAGGTTTCCAAATAACAGGAAGTATCCATGTTGTAAATAAAAAAAACTAAAAGCTAAAGAACTTGAAAGCCGACAAGTGAAGGCAATTAAAACTGTTCAACCACTGTCACTTCTAGGGCTAATTTAAGTGACCAAGGAGATGAGGAATGCGCATAGGTTATGATGGAAAAAAAATTGATGGTACAAGAAACCCCGTCCATTATTCGACCGTGATTGATGAGCCTTAATAATGAGGGGGAGGCGAGAAGAGAAGCAAAGTGATGGTTTTCCTTACTCGCTTTTCCTCTTAAAACGATACGAATTGTCGTTGCAATTGAATGACCCTGTAATTAAATAGGACAAAGATTTGTTGTCGTTTAATCCCCATTAGTTTGGAGACAAAAAAATTGGAAGTGCTTTTACGTTTAAATCACGTGGGAAGTGGATAAAAATTGGTTTTAATTTTTTCCAGCACCTTTAACATCTATTTCATCTCGTAGACACGCCTTGATCTTCCATCATTTCAATCCTTTGAGAAGAAGCTCCCCCGAGCAAATAGTTTGTTTTTTGCTTGTATGATTGGCTCTTGGTGAATATTCATGTTTCGCACCTGCATTCATCGGGCCGATTTTCCACGCACTCACATTTTACTCCTCCTCCCATCCATTTTGCCTTTGGCTCGTAAGCATGCAAGCAGTGGATGTGCAAATCAGTAATTGCAAGCTTCGAATTGTACCCTAGGCTCGTTGAGATTGCCTCTGCTTTTTTTCCCATGTACGGGATGGGTCAGCTGTTTATGAAACATGCAAATCGTGTGATCTGTTCTTTGTTCTCTCAATGAATGATTGAATTAACTTAAAAAAAAAAGCATGAAATGATGGGTGGGGGGAATGGGATGTAGTTTGGGAAGAGTAATTTTTATAGGTTAAAATTTAAAATGAATTACAAAGTTGTTTTTGTGGAATTTCAATTCGTTTAGTTGCAGGACTTAATGTTATCGATTTAAGCGTGGCATTTGCTATCGAAATTCTGAGAACTCATACTTCCTGCTTTAGTTTTGGTAAATGTTGTTTTAAATGATTTGATTTTCTTGAAAAGTAATTCCAATGTTTCAAATTTCAATACTAACGTGAGTATTTTTAATAGGAAAAAGAGCACAGGTTGTGTTTGTGACAATCAGCTCAGCTTTTTTACTTATTTTGCATGACAAATTCTCTCTTGGGATGCGAGATAAATAAATTATTAATCCTGGAAATAATTACTCAACTGAAACCTGTTTTGCAGGGAAACTTATCAAATTTCCAAGCAATATCTTAGTCTTGAATAATTTGGTGCAATCACGGAAGCCCACCAGTGGTAAAAATGTCAATATTTCCAATTCCATGCATCATTCTAAAGATTCTATTGACTGAAATATTTTTTAATTTTTCTCCGTTTTCAATTGAAGCAACATCTTCTAGCTTTCTTTAAATTGAATTAAAATATCGTTTCTAGACTTTAATTAGAAAATTACGTTACACCTTGACGAATGGAAATGTCGGCCAAAAGTTACATCAACCTAAAATTGAAATTAATCTTAAGAAATTCGAATAATTCTTCAAAGATTGATGGGTAATCTCTAACCTCACGTGACATCACGAGACGATCTCGTGACCTCCGACGGATAATCCCGTTTTTCATTACGTACTTATACTTACAAAATTCATTCTTCTGCAGGGAGATCCCAATGTCCCGGCCGGGGAACTCACCTTTAAATCGGATTTGCAGTACCCCATCATCCTGACTGAAAATCAGCAACTTGATATACAGGTGATGCGACAACCTGATGCAGTGTTATCGCCGATACCGCTGCATAAATTACCCCTTCAGTCTTTCCGATTGCCTATCGAATTCTCACCTCGCGAGGATGCAAATCTCATACCATCCACGTGCAAAGCAAGGTAGGTTTGACATACGAGTATGGTTCCGTTAATTCTTACTGTGTTTAAATAGGTTTTATGGATGGGGTCAAGTTGCTGGTCATGGTTTTACTAATCCGTCATTTATTGGTGGGCATTGGATAATTTTTAATGAAGATTTGTTTGGATTTATTTGGTTCGAGTTGCTTTCGTTGAGCCTTTATCACCGTGTGCAAGAAGACATCTTATAAGTGGGTTGTGAGGACACTGATGTGAATTTGAGCTAATTATAAGTGAGGGTTGAAGGTCAATCTGAAACTGTATTTTTTTTTGGTTTTTAATGTTTTTTTTTTGAGGGGGGGGTTTTGAATAGGAATTTTTAATTTTTTGGTTTGATTCAATGTTTAATTTAGGTCATTGAATATTTCTTTTTCTTTTCATTTTCATACAGGGTTTTTAAATTTACGCTTGGAACTATAATTTTCATATTTTTTTTTTGTGTAATCTTGTCCAATTTGTGCATTTATCATTATTGCTGATTTTATATTGTGAAAAATGAAAAGAGAAAAAAAAGGAAATACAAACATGTATAAACCTACCTTGACGGCAAAACTTGTCTTTTTGTATAAGTCACTGAATTTTTGTATTATAAATTGCTTCTTTTTTTACACTTGTTTTTCCCTCTCCCAAAAAAAATGCACTTTGAATTGAAAATAGGTTTTGTTTTTGTTTTTTTAGTTTTATTTTTTGAGCAACATTATTTTGACACAGAAACCAGTTATTTTATTTCTAATTTCATATTTTAAAACTTATATGCAATTAAAAAGTTGTTTTAGCGTGGCCTTTGGCACATGTGTTGTTAATTTCAGCCGTTTATATTTCAGTTACGTATAAATGGCTTGACGACTCTCATTCCTCTTAGCAGATTTTTATCTGAATTTATTTTGAAGGGAAAAATGTGTATGAAAACATTCTTTGAAGCGAATGTAAAGTTATCTTGACTTTAGGAACGAAGTTTAATCTTTTGTAAAAAATGTGTATGGTTGATGTAGGGGTCGGTGGATTGGAGGTGGGGGTCTTATTTCCCTGCCGACCCCTCGTCTCGTTTTATTTCCCTCCCCCTCGGGTTCCCCCTCCATTTTTCTATTCTCTCCTTATATGTGTGATGTCTAAACCATTCAATTTTGGTTGGGTTGCCTTCACTTCCTGCATTTCTGGTGGAATCATTTGTCAAATGGCAGCAATAGGATTAAAAGATAGGTTACTGACCACCGGTGACCTTCTGGGATGCCAGCTGGGTGAGGGCAATCTTTTTTCACCCCTATACCCCTCTTTCCTATCTCACAACATTAACACTCGCCTGCTGCTTGCTTGCATACTTGTAAAAAAAAATTATTTTTATTAGCAATTATGATTAGGTTACTTAGATGGAAAAAATGAATATTTTTTTATTTTGATAAAGAGTAACAAATCTTTTTGAGTGGCAGAAATAATATTTAAAAAAATGTGTTTTAAATTGTAATTTGTTGAAAAATTAAAGGAAAAAAAAAATTGTTCAGCATTTTTCTTTTATTTATTTATTTTTGTTTTTAATATTGAAACTTGCTAATAGATGGCGGTGTAGGTTTGTCCTTGACGTTTAGGAAAAGTATCCATGTTATTACTCCGCCTCTTTGTAAATATGCACGCGACTGCCATGACTGAGAATGGGTGGAGCTTGGCTTCCCTTCGCGATTGGTTGCTAGGGGAAATGAGGTCAGTCGGGGGTGGAACCCGTCGTACATCGTGCATTAATTTTGACCCAGCGTGGGCAAATAAATGCCACGTCAATTGAGGCTACACCTGCCATTGGCCGGGTCGTTAGCTCTGCTATGGCCGGGAAGTGGGTATTCCTCGTGCTTTCATGTGGCAAGACAAGCAACGATAATGGCCAATTAGGAGCAGCTTAGTGACTTTGGTTCGCAAAATTGCTTCCCAATCCAAAAGAATCGGTCGTAATAAGACGAGGTTCTGGGCACCATCATTCACTTGTACAGTGAGTGAATCCCATAAAGCTCTCATCGTGTCTTAATGTAAAATGTAATCCGAGATGCGATTTATTCCTTTAAATCTCCCTCTTTGTTTTTGACCTTTTTAATTGAAGTTTTATTTTTTTGCTTGTGCATTTTTTTATTTTTTTTAAATTTTTTTTTTTTTTGTAAACTTTCGAAATGAAAACTTGAAGGAAAATCAATTTCGGGTACTTTTAGTTTTAATTGAAAAGAAAAATTAAAAAATACAAGTTTAATTGATTGGTGAAGATAATTAGTTCCGATGAATTCAATTTTGTTTTTGAAATTTCTTGATTCCCAGCTTTCTGTTGAAGTACACAGAGGTCAAATTTGATTGCAAATTAAAAGCTTAAACTGTGCTTACACAAAGGTAAATTAATAATAAATTTGTATGATTTAAAAAACATTTTAAAAAAAAAAAATTGTTTTTCACATGAATTTTTCCCTACTGCTCATTCGTGCCATCCTCTTCATTAAGATGGAGCTGCAAGGCGAAAAATTCTTGATGCTTTAATGGTCTTATAACCTCATGCAGAGTTAAAATGTGAGATAAAAAGAGGGGGAAAAAAAGTTCTGTCACTTAAAGCAATTTAATGTTTTTCAAGTGGACTCTAATCGTGCCTATATACTCCATTTAAAAACAAAATACTCTCACTTCCTGTGCGCCAAAAATTAACAAAAAAGCCCTTTTTTTGGGTTAATTTTGTTCTAATTACATTTTTTCCCCTTAAATTTAACGGCGAGATAATGAACTTTTGATTTAGGATTGTTTTCTACTCTTCTTGTAAAGAGGGGTAAAAAATTGTTTTTACCACCCAACCACAACAGCTTTTGTGGTCTGTTTAGCGCTAATTTTCTTTAATAAATTGATGCCTTTTGATTATCCAATGCAGCTTTTAAGAGACTAAATGGATTGGCAACTTCCTGTATTTGTGTTGAGATGACAAGAGAGGTCACATGCTTGCCATCAGGCTTTTCTTTGCTCATCTTCCTTTTTTTTCCTTTCTTATCTTCTCTAATTGATTTATTCCTATTAACAACTGTTGATGGGCTCATAAAGGAGACCAACAATTACCAAAACAAAAAAATATATTGTATATATATATAAAACTTCCGTGTATTTTAAGATATTATTCAAAATGTATAAAAAAAATAATTAATAGAAAAATATGGATATTTTATTATGAAATAAAACAAATGTGAACAATTTTAGAAACAGTAATGGCGAGTAATCTCCTGTATTGTATGGTATGATTCGCAGATAAGCAGGTTTGAAAATAAAATTATAAAGTGCTTCATCGGTTGAAATTGTAGATTATATTTCCAGCATTGCATTGTGCACATTGATCTAACCATGAAAACAGCGAGAAATCCAATTTGCCTTGGGCGATAGAAATCTGGGATGTGTTCACTTAATGGGAGCATGTTAGCTTGCATGTGTTTGTAATGAATATTTGAAAAGTATTGAAAATATGAATCGGATCATTTGATGCAAATCTTCCAATTGGATAGGACAGCTATAACGCTATTCGGGCGTTCGAGCTTAATTAATGGAAAAAGGTGGTTTCGGATTAAGTAATATTTTACGTGGAGTGACGTAGGGGCTCGAAGGAGACGTGCAAGAACTTTAATGCGGATGGAGTACACCTGCCTCGTCACAACACAAAGAAAAAGTTGCACCTTTACCTCAATTTATGGGACACTGCTGTAATGAAGCAATTAAGACGATATAAACAACGGCCATGATCACTAGCTTCATGTGAAGTCGTGAGGATAAAAAGAAGGCTTTATTTTTGATGTGGTCTCGTAAGGATATTGTAATAATTATATTATAATAAAGTTTCATTATTATCAAGATAAATTGGGTTCGGATAATAAGCACGAACAGAACGGAAAGAAATATTATGCATTGTATATTTCCTTTTGTAAGTTGAGGGTCTGAAAATTGCTAGGAAGAGATTGATTTATTAACGAGAGGAGCAATTATATATGAATACAAAATTTTAATCCTTTAATATTTCCGCAGTAAAAATGAAATAAAAATATTTTGTGTTTTTTTGGGTTTTCGTTTTTATTTTGGGCGTGGTTTGTCTTTGCTGTTTGGAAATGTAACGTGAATCATAAAGTGTTATGATTAAATTAATAGTCACTAATTTGAGAATATTAAATTATTTCTTAAATGGAATTAAAAGACATAAAAATAATGTATGACTGAAATAAAAATAAAAAATCTTTCAATTAATGGCTTCGCATGTTTTTATTTTCATCGTTTGTAGTTGTAGTATAGTGAGGTTTAATGAAAATATAAATTAACAATATAAGCTTTTCGATCCATGGGTCACCTCGTAAAGAGCACGACGAAAAGTATTTACTACTCTGTTTATGAATTTGATTAGTTTTTTGCCAACATTTTGCGCTGACGTAAAACGAACAAAGTCTGTTTATTCAACAGAGCCGTCTAGTTTTTAACCCAGGACACAGTGGGTCATGTGACATCCCATGATGCCTCAACAAAACATATCACATGTCAAACAAAAATGACGACTTCTACATGTGCTGTAAAAAAACTTTACTTTTATTCTTTTTGTTATACAAAAGTAGGTATAAATCGTTTTAATTGTCAATTAAAAGGTAAGTATTTATATTTCAGCTTTTTTAATGGTTCGATTTAAACATAAAAATGTATCAAAATAGAGATTTTTAATTAGTACTAAATTATTTTTATCTTATAAACAGAACACAAAGGCGTAAATAGAACTCACGTCTGTGGAAAAATACGCAGATGGCCCAAAACAGTTGTTTAATAAATGCAATAATTCGGCAGTGAAAAAAGCGGATCTATTCCCGGTTTCCTTCGACGACAAAAACAAGTAAATAAGCACTCATTACGAATGTGGATAATTAATCCTTTCAATTATTTCACAATATAATACCACGTGATAATACGAAATATAAAATTTTATCTCGAAAGAGAGCTTCCATATAGACAAAGGTAAAATGGGGATTGGCACTTCGATTTAGAATCCAAGCCCGGAACAGAGTATAAGCTCGGGGATCATAAGATGATATTAAATTTTTTTAATCAGTTTTCCCCCTTCAACTTAACTCAACTATACAAGTTGCATCAGTCGCGCGTCGTTTGCTGTACATCGTGTTCTCATCACAGTTTTAATCTCGAAACTAAAGCATAAGACGGCGGTATGAGATGGAGAGGAAGGTGATGAATGCGGGGAGGAGTGCGAGAGAAAGAGGATTCCTGGCGGTGACTGAAAGAAGTTTTCGAGAATATAAAATAGTGAAAAGGGCAGTGAGAGTACAGAGGGTGGGCCATCATCAAATTTAATTAAAATACGAACCGTTTTCATTCTTTAATCAAATTCAACTCCTGGTTCCTTATTCAATTATAAGTTAATGGTTGGGCTATCAGCCGCCTTCTTCGTGAGCGTGATAAGCCTAATATTATTGTGTCGAGTCATTTTTTGTTGAAATAAGAAAATTGGGCGCGGCCACGTGTAAAAATATGTGTAATATCTGTAGAGACCAGGTTGCTAACAGATTTTTTTTTGCTTTTTTAGGTACATACATTAACGGGTAATTCTAAGGTCCTTTTCGTGACGTTAATTATACATTATCTGCACCGTTAAGAAGGCAAAGATGTGATTGTGTAGGTTGAACCAGCTTGGATGAAGAATGTCCTTTATACGAGACACGTATTATTATCGGCACGCAATGGTGGATGAGGGGTGGTGGCATGGCAAGGCATATGCTGAAAATATTATGAGTCTTATTAGGATGGCACTGAATTTGACGTAATTGAATTAAACTTCCTTTACCACTTCGATTAGTCGACTAAACAGCGGAAGAGGGGAGGTCTACCAATTAGTGACCCTCTTTCTCTTAATGCAACAGACTACAATTGTCGTGAGTGCCATGCCAAGAGAGAGAGCACAGTTTGGGGGTGCCAACTTGAAGAAATGCCGCAGTCATCGATTGAAATGATTTCAATTTCAATTTTCAAAAAAATACATATACATATATATCAAGGTAAATTGTTTTCATCGCTAATTTATATTATTAATTAACATAAAATTTACATAAGTTAAATTATTGATTTTTTTTTAATGCATGTTTTTGCTGGGGTTTGGCTCATACCGATACTCGTAATATCGAAATGCAAAAGTGTTGTATGAAACGAAAGCGTATACTTCTCTTGATAATTAAGAAAAATCAATGGAGGATTTTTTCTGTTTTACGATGCTAGATGTTACGATCGAGTGACATGCAATTGTAACCGAGCAAACCCCAGCTTATTTATTTATTAATTTATTTATTAATTTTGTTACTTCATATTTGTGAAATTTAATTTTTGGAAAAAGCTCGGAATTTATTCCCCTCACAACCCATAATTGTTTGAAATTCTTACACCAAAACAATACACCCTTCGGTCTGTTTGCAAATACAGATTTGCTACGCTGAGATTTAATTAAAATTTTGATTAATTTCTATTATCTTAGAAAAGTTTAATTATAAAAATTTATTTATAAAAAAATACTAGAGTTTAGTCTTTCTTTGTAGTCTTCTATTTGCACTTAGGAGCACACAAACACACCCACACACAGTGACCTATATTCTTTCCTTTTTTATGTGTATGTATTTTGTCTGTGTTTCTATACCCACCTCACCCAGAAGTTACCCTCTTCTCGAACCTCCCCCTCAGAAGACAAACGCACTGTCATTCATCCCCCACATTGGCACATAGCAGCGAGTACATTGGCCTACTTCTTCTCGGGGCGGAAGATATTGAATCTAACCCCACCATCATCCATCAAGCAAATTTCAATTGTGAATGCTTCGGTTTTAAAACAGTCAACAAGTCGATGACGTCAAAGATGAAGAGCCACTTCTTTTCTCTCTTGACAAGTTGCAACAGCAGGCAAATGCTCAACCAACTCTCTTCCTAGTCACCTGTGTGTGAAACCAATCGTAATAATGCGATATCTCCCTCACCCCACCTCCCCGAAGAAGTATGATAATGGATGGTCCCCGACTTGAAGGGGGTGAATGTCCTTAGAGATGGTCCCCCATCGTCTAGAGAAATACGGAGCGGGTGGGGAGCAGCAACTCAGACAAGCAACTTGAAGAGGGGTATTATTTAGCTAAGGTGCCTTTTGGTGAGGGTAAGAAGTGGTGGTAAAGGAGTCACATTGTTAAAAAGGGGTCAGCAGTCACTGTAGCGGGGGAGGGATAAGAAATGCGGATGGTGAAGGGAAGAAGGGAAGTGGAAGAAAAGGAAAAAAAAAATTTCCTGTCAAGGAAATATAAACGGTCTAATTGTTCATTAAGCATGGCTCGCCCTTCCTACACTCACAAGTCAGTGCCAACTTCTTTCTAGATAGCGAAACTAGGCCAAATGAACAATTTTACTCCCTCCCTCTTGCTTGAGGTTGGGGGTCTTTGGCCGAGAGTCTTTTGGCGCCCTCCTTGGAGTCAAAAACACGTAATATGCAGAGGTTTTCATTGTTAATGTTAGTTTATTTTACACTCAACCCTCGCTATACGGCCGCTCTTTATACGGCTTTTCGCTTTATACGGCTTTGTGCCATTATGGCTAATTTTGATTTACAGCCTAATATTTTCGATATACGGCCAAAAATCGGGAAATTCTATAACGAATCAGGCGGAATTGCCCCTGATTTGTTATACAGCATTTCGCTTTACAGCCAACTTTTCCTGAACCTATCTAGGCCGTAAAGCGAGGGTTGAGTATATTTGTTTATTGTTTAAATTTGGATTTAGAAAAATTAAATTTAATGTTGGTGTCTAAAGTTTTTTTTTCAAAGACTACCAGCTTTACATAAGGCCCTTTGAAATAACCGTCTGGTTTCAACCCTTTTATTTTCCAGTTTTAATTGATGGTTCCCTAATGCTAATGAAAGGTCATTGTGTGAAAGGCTCAACCCTTTCATTTCACTATTGCTGTTTTTTCTCCTTTCTTTTATTACTTTTTAATTTAATTGCGATTTTAATATTAATTACTATATAATTAATATAATTTTTTCTTATTTACCTTCTTTTGCTGTTGAAACTTCAAACGGTTTTCCTCTCCCCACAACAACCCCCCCACCCATCTTTTTAATGATAATAAAAAAAAAATAGGCAACACAACCCTTTGCTCTCTCGTTCATCCGGTCTTGATCTTCCCCTTTCTCGTCAGGTACCCGCGGGGATACAAAACGTCGCTCGTCCTCAACCCTTCCAGCCCTGGCGTGGGGTTTACTGGGTGGGGTAGAAGACTTCGCAGATGGGCCCGAGAGCTCTTTGTTTGTCGTGCTGGAAGGGTTGAAACCAAGAGAAAGGGTTACACTGCCAGCGCCTGGATGCTTTTGTTGAGCAACAGCAGAGGGGTTCCGATCTCGAACCGGATCCCGAGATGCTGTGGGGGCACCCACAGAAAGTTTGCGTCCCCTCCATCTTCCAGTCTGTCAGTGGGCACAACAACTGCTGCCGAGAAAGGAAAGGGTTAAGGGAAAAGGTTGAAGCATAGTCATGTGAAAGAAGGGTGTGGTAGGGTAGAGAATGGAGAAAAAAATGAGAAAAAACAAAAGGTGTATGTGCTGTTTTTTTTTCTTTCTTTTAAATTTTTTTTTTTTTTTTTTTTTTACTTTTTTGTCTGTGAATAGATGGATGTAGAACGGTTTTTGAAAGAGGTTTGAGGATCGGGTTGTGTTGGTTCTTACTAATTAATGACTTTGAACAAATAGTGAGCAAAGAAGGAAGTAGAATGATCAAAGTTACGAAATAGAGTGCACAATGTTGGGAGATGAAATATTAATGTGGATAGTAGGTAAAAAAAACTAAGCTTATTATTTAAGCTGGAGTTTTTTCTTCTTCTCTCGTTGTTCTTCTCTTCTTCTTGTTTATCTTTCCTTTCTGCATGTTGAGAAGTTTAAATTGGGAATTTATATATGCCCTCTAACTTCTGTATTTTTTATTGGACGATTTTTGTGTCTCGGAATGGAGATTGACTAATTATAAAAGCATATGCACCTAATCAGTTAATTAATTTTGCAATTTAAGAAGAAAATGTACTTGCATTTACCCCTCCCCAATCTCTCTGCTCCTTTTAAAAGATGCTTTTTCTCCCAGGGCCTTGGGCTCACTTTGAAGTTGGACACCCCTCCCTTCTTTTTCTAATTTCTTTTTCCTTTTTTTTCTTCTTTAATTCAACCCCGCTCTTACTCCATTCACACTCATTGCACCGCGGAGAGCACTCTACATTTTTTTTGGATGAGTCGGTTGGGAAAGGCTTAATAAGTTTACAGATACTTGCCCACACACGAATCGCAATTTCTGACCTTAATTGGTTGGTGCGAAGAATGCTTTAATTGTTCCTTAATTTAGCCGAATTTTAAATGAAACCACCAAAAACGAAATTACCGGTTCTATCATTTCCAGGAAATGAATGTTACATAGGTTAATTTTATTTTATGCATTTATAAGTACATGTTTGGCGTGGCAGCTTATATTAATGTTTCGTCATTAAATTCTTAACTACGGTTTTAATGGATTGATTAATGAGCGTGTCGTGCATTTGTTCATGTGAATAATTACTTTTTTTTAATCGTCTCTGAATTTGTTGAATTTTTTTTTAAATTGCGCTAATACAAGTGAGATAGGTGTAAGACATGTCAAATTCGCGAAAATGGGAATTTCATTTTTATTTTTATTTTTTTTAAATGTAAAAGACAAACGCAATAAATAAACAACAACTAGTGCAATTTAGCTCGGGATAAATCAAAAATTTAAATATATATATGTGTATATGGACACATTTCAATCTACATGAAGCTATTTCTATCAAAACACAGCCCATTTATAGCTGGAAAAATTTATGAAAAATAGATACGCTGTCAAAAGTATTTGTGAAAAGTTCTATTTACTAGAGTGCGTGCTTTCACTGACTAAAATATAAAATAATAGAAAAAAGGGGTAGGGATGGGGAAAAGATTGTTGGGAATGGTTTGCGATAATTTAGATATGAGTTGTAAATAAATAAAAAAAAGACTCTTTTTAAGAGTGGAATTTTCGAGTAAAGTACAATAAAAAGTGATGAGTTGTTGGTAATTGAGGGAATATAAATAGAAACTGATGTAAAAAAGTATGTGCGTGACTTAAGCAAAGCAATTGGTTTACAATCCAATATCACAGAGTGAAATCTTCAAATGACGCTGTGTTTGTTAGATTTGCAGTTGCCAAAGGCATGCATTGTAAACGGAGCCAAGTGCTTCGAGAGGTATATGGGCAATAACACGTGATAAATGTCCAACAACATGAGATGTTTATAGGATTTGCCTTGACAGCAATGTGTATGGATCAATGAACATTATTAGCACTGGTGCACGACATTTTCCTTTAATATCAACGAATTAAGTGATAAGAACAAATAACTTTCGTCCCTTTTTATATTATTATTATTAGTATTTTTTTTTTTTTTGGCTGTGCAACTATTTATTTAGTTATGCAGGTGGGAATTTTACACTTCATTCCATGTTTCACCTGTTTTATATCAGTTTCCCCTCTATCTCTTGCTTCTAATCATCGAGTGAGATGATTTGCGATAAAACTTGAATGAAATTGTGGATATTAATTTTTGATGGTTTGCTGGAAAAATTAAATTTATCCTTATATGGAAATAATTTTTACATCTCATTTTGTGGAGGCATCTTTAAAGAACTCAATGGGGGAGTGTAAAGGGTCTTACACCCTCACACTTGAGCACGAAGGCCCTGAAAGAGTTAAAATGGCTCTCATGAATTGCACACTTGGTTTAGGCTTAACTGCAGTGCACAGTGCACATATACGTTGCACTGTACTTTTGCGAGCAGTTGTTCACCGTGAAATCTTTATTTCGCTCGCTCTCTCTGTATTTAAAACAAAAAATTCTTTTATATTTTTATATTTCGCTTTGGACAATGGATATTTTAATTTCCCACAAGCGGAAACCTCAGAAATTTATGACAAATATAACTTACCCCATGGAATTTTTTATTTTACAGCACATAAACTTTGCTTTTTCCTTACTTTCTTCCACTCGACCACATTTTAAAAAAAATATAAATTTATTTCATACATTTTTTTCATTTATTCCTTTTCTTAGTTTTTTTTTTCTTAATGTTTCGGCTTTAAAAATTTATTGAAAAACTATTAAAATTATAAATGTGAAAAATTAATTACGAGTGAAAGAGAAAATTGGAAAGAGAATTTAAAGGGTCTAATAAAATGCAAAAGATTTTTCATCTGTCAGAGACTTGGGTATTTATTAGATGGGCGCCAGACAATTTTTCCCTATATTAACTGGTTATTAAACAATTTGCTTGCCGACTTAATTCAATTGCTCGGTTAATGGTCCATATTCTGCTGGCGAGACTGCTGCAAAGGGTTTCTCGTTTCTAGAGTGAGAGAAGACACCAAAGAGAAAGTGCATCTAACTATTTAACAGGTTGGAATTAGAATTAGGAAAAATAAAATAGCTTTTGCGGAACGAGCACATCGGAGCTTTTCAGATTAGGTCTGTTCAGTGTGGGGTGGTAGAATTTTTTTTCCTTGTTTTTTTTTTTTTCTTTTCTTGTCTTTCTTCTCCCCCTTTTCTCTTTTCTTTTTGTCTTCGATTTCGGTTCTTAATGAAACAAATTACGCCTTGCTGTATGCAGGCCTTTTGAGAGAGCAACAAGAGAGACGGGAAAGGAAAAAAAATCCGAGTGAACCAAACAAGATTTAAGTAGAAGGTCTTAAGCTACATGACGATATTCTAAGGTAATACCTCTGAGGAATTGAAAGACGGAAATGTGGTTTTGTTGTAGAAAAATAATTATTTTTCTCTTTTTTTTTTTTATTCTTATTTTTTTTTCGCTTTGCTCAGCGCTATCCAATTGGCGCCATTCTTCTTTTGTATAATTCCCTTCTGTTCTTGATTGCCTTTCGCGTTTTTATTTCCTTTTTCTTCGTTTGCATAAGGGGGTAGGCGTATTGGAAGTTGAAATGTAGGAAATTGAAGTAAATATAGGCAGCGAGCGAGGGATAATAATTGGAATGTCATTTGCAATTGGAAAATAGGCAAGCAGATATGGGAGGGAAGAAAAAAATTAAAATTAAAATAATAATAAAAAGAGTTCGGGTTTGATAACTGGGATCTGCATTGCAGAGGTTAAATTTATTGACTCTATGGTTTTGTTTCTCAAGTTAGGAAAAAAAAAAAACAGAATTATTTATCTAGAAATGTATTGTGTATAATTATTTCATTTTATTTAAATTTTGTTTAAAACGAGAGGTCTCGTGACAAGCTCGAAATGGAATCCCAAATGTACGGAATTGCAATTTGAGGAATTGATCAATTTTATTGAAGAAATGGAAATGCAGTCAGTTTGATGAAAACGCTTCCTTTTATTTTATTTTTCTCTTTTGAATTTTTAGAATTAGATTTTAAAGAACGAAAAAAGAAAAAGAAAAAAAAAATATGAACATATCGAAATCAAACTTAGTTATTAAATCGCAAATGACAAAATGAGACGAAATTGTAAACGCTGTCATTCCACGCAGTGATTGAAAGATTTTTTTTCATTAGGAGTATGTTACTTGCTGCAATTAGTGATAATGGGCTGAAAGAAGGCGAAAGTGCAATATCACACGTGAAAATTAATTGAAGACTCTACTCCCTTTCCATTGCTACCTCTTGTCTTATTCTTTCTTTTTTAAATTTTTTTTTCTTCTTTTATTCCTCTCCTTTTCTTGTTCTTTATGGACTTAACTATTTTACTTGTCTTTCCTCTTCATAAATCAACTGCATACAGTTTTTTTAAAATTCCCTCACCGCTTTTTCTTTCTCTCATCCAAAATTCTGACGTTGCACATGCGCAAATGATTTTTTTCATCCACCAATAGCAACTCCAATTTTCCCTAAGCTAGGGCAAGTGTAAACATGAGCCCATACTAATCACGAAGTGAAAATGGATAATTTTAAATTTAAAAAATAAAACATAAAACAAAATAAAAAAAAAATTTTTAAAAAATGCGAAAGAAAAAAACCCTCATTCAATTTAGTTTTACAGTTTACGAAGAAAAACGGAGAAATGAAAAAAAAAATTAAAAGATGTTCCCTGATCTCAAACTGGGTTATCTCGAAAGAGCGAGAGAGGAGGCAAAGACGAAAAAAAAAAACAGAAATGTATTTTTTTCGTATTATTTTTTTGGTCATGCATGCACAGCTGCAGGGCCGATTGCTGTATTTCTCGCAAGTAACAAAACTCATTAATCATTTGCTCTCTCGCCTCAGCTGCTTATTTTCTAACTCTTTGAAGCCGATAGAGAGCGTGTAGAGTAGGACACAACAACCTGAAGACTTGTTTGAATAGACGAGCACAGTAACTTTGTGCAGGGTCTCCCATGCTCTAGTTCCTCCAATTTAGAAAAGAGAGACACAAGGATGTGTGTGTGTGTAGTATGTGGGGGGTGATGACGGAGGGAAAAGACGATGGAGGAGGAGCCAGTCTTATGATGCTGCTTGCGGCTGGGTGGTGGATGGATGAGAGTAGTTAAAGGAGTTTGCATCATAACTCGAAACCGTGCACTTAAAACTCACTTGGATTTGTTGCTTGCCTTCTGGAAGCCCATAACTTGATTCCTACAAAGTGTTGGAATGCAGCTAGCAGGTGAGTGCAGGTGCAGGCGCCTCGATATCAAAATCCCGAACAGTGTATACACACAATTTCACAATTTGACCATTCCTTTGAATTAATTGCAAATAACGATTTTATCAAATGAAATATCGTCCCAAGTTTACACTCCTGGGAATGGCGGTTGTGTGTGTATGCGCAGCTTTTGTTTTGCAACACAACATGGCCTCTCCCCTCTTTACCCCTACCTATCCCTCTTGTGTTCAACCCTTTTCCTCCGCAGCAAAAAAAGGAATATTAATGGCTTGAACTAATCTCATCTACATACAGGTAGCCACTCGGCGGATTCCTCGTCTTGGCAGACGCAAATGAAGAAAATCTCTTGCTGACTGAGCGTCGAAATGGCATTCCGCACTTGAAGGGAAAAGAAGAACAAAGATGTGGCCTCGACTTTCTCTGGATGTGGATGTGAGGTATGCAAAATGAGTTCTCTTCACCTTTCTCCCCCCTCTTTGCACCAATTGCTTCCTACCCTAAAACTCGTAAATTTCCCTGCTAACCCAAATATGATGGATGTTTGTTGTGAATATATTTTTTGTGTTTTGAGCGTAAATTTTATGACTACGTAGATTTGTGAGATAAGATATTCATTCAGTAATTATTATAATTGGATGCAGTAATAAGGAGCTGTGTAGGGAAACAAAATCTGTTTGGAAAATGGGAGTAATTAAAAATAATTGCTTTTATATTAGGGTGAATTAGAAAGTGTAATAATTTTTTGAGTTTATATTCCAATCGAAAAAGTTATTGTAAAATTTAGGTATGTACAGTCGTCGGCGACAAATTTTTTGACCACGATTGTACACCTGACATACCATTTTCAAATTCAGTTATTACAGTATATGCAGATATATGGGAAAATGGTTTAAGGAAAGCATACGGCTTGTATTAAACGATAAAGTTTTTTTTTTTTTTTTACATTTTTAAATGTGAAAGAAATTATAATTGGGAAAAGTGTAAAAAAAAAATTGAGGAAGATTTTCGAGACTGTGTTTGGAGGAAATGGAAAATGGTTGAGGAAAAAAAAGGAGAAAGAAGGTTTTAGAACGATAGTGGTTGGTGCTTCGGATGGCTAATGAAGCCTGCACAGTAGGATGCCATCCATCAAAATGCCCAATTTCACTCAGCTAACGACAGATTGCAATCAGCAGTCGAATTTTTATTCCGACTGTGAATTGCTTAGGTGAGTGTGCACGAGACAATATGAAGCAGAACTCACTCGCATGATGCAAAACGAATCCCCCGCCCCATTCTTTTCTCCATTCTCCTTTCTCCATTCAAAATGGACATGAGACAGAAACATAAAAAGCTGAGAAAATGGCTTTGTGAAAGAGAAAAGGAAGCAAGCCAAGAAGAAACCTATTAAACTGACGATGCATAAACAACTGGATAATGAGACAAGCTAATGAATAGTGAAGATACTTTTCTTTTCTCTCTGCACTTTTCTCTTGACTTAAAAACCTAAAGATGAGTACACAACACATGCCACGAATAATGAGGACGAGTGCAAACTTGAAGTGTGATTCAATTTAAAATGTTTTCCTCTATGAAATCCTCGTTGGCAGCCATCGTTTGCTGTGTTTACAATTTAATTGTCATATAAAATAAGCATTTGGGCATCACTCCTCCGCCGATCGGGTTATCAGTTTTATATTACGATTAAAACTCTTAGTTCGCATAAAAATTAAGCAAAGCTCAAATTGAATTTAGATAAATATATATATAACATTATAGCATTAAACCCTCTAGACATTTTAAAATGGCATTTTTCTTCTTGTTTGTGAATTTACGGTGCATTTTCCTGCTTTAAGTTTTTCATTAAAATAATTTACTGAGATCCGGACAAGTAATTACGCAGTAATTTAAATTTGTGATTAATGAAGCGGGCAGTCATAAATATTGACTGTATTTCTGACCGTTCACAAATTGAGATTTGAATTCTATTAATTTACTCATTTATTCGTTACCGTTTCAGAAATTTGATTATCAATGATTTTCATCATTTTATTTCATCTTAAAGCAACACGTAAAGACTTAACTTAGCAAATGCGTAGATTTTAAGACAGTTTCGACATGCTCGAATTAATATTAATAGTATTTTTTTGCGCATGTTATTAAACGTTCCATTTTGCCTTTGAATTGGGAAAAGATATTAAACTAAAGTTACTTGAAATTAAACTCGGGTTGAAAATATTTCTGAGAGAGTGTGAGAGAGGGAAAAAAAGGTGATTGGTAAAAGTGTGGTAATAAAAACGAAGGGTTTTATGAAAATCATTGGGAATTGAGTGTGTTAAAGAAAAAGGTTTGGCGTTTGATAAGTCTCAGCGAAATGCTTTCTCAAATAGATAGCGTCTTGAATTGCTTATACGCATCACCCTTCAGACACCCGAGTCCAAAGTGATCACGTTATCTTGGTCGTTGGCTGGCAGAATGAGTTCCCGTCTCCTGATTCTGATAGGTTTGCGAGAGACGGAAGAGAATGGAAAGCGATGGAGAAGAGAAAGTGGAAAGCGTCTGCGCGTGCGTACGCTCAGGGTTAAGCTCAAACAGACAAATCAATTGGAGTGGTGCATCAAGAGAGAAAACACCATCAACCTTTGCTGGAATTGGTTGACGTGACAGAAAGGGGAAGAGAAAAAAAACACACAGAATTGATGGGAATGTGCAGGCTGCGTTTAGAATTTTTAAGTTTAAATTAGTTTCATCTAGAAAGTGTAGTAGCTCAGACCTAATTTACAACGATTTTGACCTGGGAAATTTTGTTTTGGAGGATTACGGTAGAAAAAAGGGAATTTAGTTGGTTTTTTTAAATTTATTCAGTTATAAAAACTAGTAAACATACAATTAATTAATTACTATTGGGTTTTTTTATAGAAATTGTTGATGTTTTGAGCTTTTTCAATCAAAACGACTTGAGCAAGTTATAAAAACAATTTTAAAAGTTATAAATAATTAAGAGGTTTCAAATTTAACAATTTTAATTCACTGTGGGAGATCGGTTTCCCCAATCACATGGATAATTGCAAAAACACTAGAGGAAAATCACAAAATCAAGCAAAACAAAACAAAATGGAGCCTGGAGGCAGCCATGCTCGATCTACGTGGCCATCTCGTGTAATTCACAATATGACGAAGCATTTGTGGATTCTAAAATTGCTAGATAAACCACGAACAACTCCAGAGTACTCAGTGAAAATGTTTATGTTTGACTTAATTTTTACATTTTTCGTTTCACATGCGAATTTAACTATAAACAAATTTTTCTGTATCATTTTACAGTGGTTGGGTCATGTGACCAATATTTTTAGAATTTCAGAATCACACAAATGCAAAAATCATGCTACGTATTGAATTTGAGGGCATCAGAGATGATTGATTTTATGACTTAATAGAAAATCACAAAATTACAAAACTGTAACTTAATGAAACCCCTTATTATTAGATGCTTTTATACATGGTTAAGACTAACCGTGAATTCATTACTTAAAACATATGGTGATGAAACTGACATATGTTTAAGTAATTTAGTAGAAACCATATTTTAAGTGTGAAGCGTAGTGATACTGTCATTTTAATACCAAAAATTGTGTTAATAAATTGTATGTTAATAGCTTAACTTGTCTACAATATGGAAAACAACATTTTCTTAAAAAATGTTGATCTTTCAAGATATTTTTATGAGTGAAATATAATTTTGTGAATTTGAAAATGTGCTAAACATTTATTATTGCCCAACCGAATTAATTCAAGGCTTAAGCCAATGAGATTTAGTCAGGACAGTTTTCTTTTTTTATTCGGATATGGATTTTTTGGAAAGCTGTTATTTGAAAAAAGGGTCATTGAAATTTGAATAATTCGATGATTTTCGCCCGTGTGCACACGGCACCCTTTTTCTTACCCCTATAATTTATGTAAAAAGAAGGCAAAAGCGAACAGTCAGAGAAAGTTAAAATGTTTGTTCACCTTAGCATGGAAACGACTCCGTTTCCCCACAGTTCAACAAATACGTTACTTTCTAGTAGCCTACAAGATGTCAGCAAAAGAGGAAAGAGAAAGAGTTTTTCTCTCCGCTATTGAATGATTTTAGCATTTCAAACAGTCTTATACACAGTAACCAAGAGAAGAAAGTCAATTCTTCAATTTCGAGGTTAGCAACCCTGAGGCCGTATGCAGATGGAAACACACGTGCGAAGAATTTGATTGCAGTTGAGGACTCACCAAGGGAGTGGCGTGGGATTAGTGACCTTTTGCATGTTGATCTAACCATCGGGACAAATAGCAATAACCGAGTACCCAACAAGGGCAAACATAGGTTCAACTTTTTTTAAGAGACCCTATAGACTTGATGAGAGTTAGAAAGTAAACAGTGTTGTGTGGGAGGAAGAAAAACTCAATCTTATTACCAAAACTGTTGTAGTTGACGGTGCTGTGTGGATCCACGGCTGGTCAAAACGACAAGTGAGTGGATTATCGACTCCTGTCCTTATCCCAGAATTAACTATGAGCAGATAGGGAAAATTTAATTCTCTTTGCGGAAAATATTTTTTTTTCTTGCAAAGATTTTACTAAAACCAGATTCGCGGTTGGGTGTGCGAGTGAAATTCGAAAGGGAGTAAGAGCGAGAGAGAGAGAACGAAGCGGGTGACTGATTTACGCTTTTCGACGAAAGAGACCTAATTAATAAACGAACGTTCCTCGGGCTAAACGATTTGGCTGCCATCGCCATTTACCTCTTGGCCAAATGGGTGGAGGGAATGCATTTGCACATACCCGAACGAATGTTCGAAGCTGTCTGATGTTTCTGTGTCAATTTTTTTTTGGGGTGTGTTGGGGAAAAGCGATCCAGGCAGCAGCGCTAACCCTTCGGGTACCAGGTAACTTAGGATGTGGGGAAATGATGGGGATGTAGGTGTTAAAAGCTGGCGTTGATGGGTTCGCAAAAGGGGGGTTATTGAAAGAGGACAGGTGGCAGTAGAGGTGTTACTCGTTTTTTGGTGTGTTGTTTGCTGCTGTAGACAGAAGGGCGAGGAAGGGAGTGAAAGTCTTAAAATAATAATAAACCAGGTTACCTATATACATACATGTTCCAGGATGCAATTGGGTCCAACACAACAAACATGTGATCTGGGAGAAAGGGGCCTAAAGGGGAGAGAAAGACGCGCCCTGCGACAAGGGGTTGATGCGATTTCCCGCCCGTCGCCTGGAGGATGGATGCTAACGGGATCTAAGAAGCTCCGAACCCTTTAGAGACGGGACAAGAAAGCGAAGAAGAAGAAAAAAAGGCTTGTTGACAAGTGGCCCTGACTTCAATGAGAGAAAGGGACGGAGAAGAGAGAGAGGGAGAACAATTTTCATTTCATTAGCATAGGGAGGAGGCATTTTCTCCCACAAATTACCACAAGGAGCATGGGAGGGTTGAGGAAAAGGTGGAGTAAGATTATCATTTTATTGACGTATATTTTAGAAAAAAAAATTCCTCCCACGTGAAGCTTGTCTCTAGTTTCAATTGACTCAAGATTGAGTTTTTAATTAAATCAGTAAATGAGAGGGAGCCACTGAAAAGTGGATTTTTTGTCAAGCTTGTTTCTCTCACCTTTGAAAATGTATTATATATTGGATTGTATTCCTGAAAGGTTGCATGGGATTATAAAAATCCTCTTATATGAATAGTGTATAAAGCTATTAGAGTTAATGGGGTTTGATATTAAATAAATATAATGTGAAATAGTGTGGAAGAATGTGTTATTTTGTTTTACTATTGCAAATATATTTAGTCGTGATCGCATAGGGAAGAATTTGCGAACATTTCTATCCCTAATTACACTTTAAGCCTAACCGACAAGAACAGATAAGTGCAGCTCATTCATTTTGCAATGCAAATTCCAGTCTATATTTTACCAGTCTGATGTAGGATCACGGCCCAACTTGGAGACGGCTGAAATTAACCGAAAACATCTTCGGGTTTAAACATTTTTTGGGTTTTTTTTTCCATTTTTAATTCTCCCAGTACGTAAATGCGACTAAGAAAGACAATTGCATGTGCATTTTAAAGGAAAAAAATATTTAAACCGATCTAAAAAATCCAACGAACAAAAACATCAACCTTTCTTGTGCAGTGAAGCCATTTTGAAACAAAAATGGCGGCACGCGCGCTGACCTCGTTACAAACACACACACACAGACACACACATCTACACACACACAATAACGTTGAATTGTAATGAAAGAATAAAAGAATTTGAATAGTGTTTTTTTTTAAGTGGTAATTATTCAAAGTACAAAGTAAAACAAAGGGAGAAAATTTAGGCCTTCATTGAATTGCCTCCGAGAAGAGAAACACGAATGATCAATGAAAAAAGGGGAGGCGACATTATGCAGATGCATGCCTGAGTATTTGAGCTGCAGATTGGCTTGTTTTTAAATATATATAGAAATTTAAACTACATAAATTGGTGGGCAGTATAAACAGTTTTGTCAATATTTACCTGTGGATCAGTCGGGTTTGAGAATAAGGTCAATTCTGTGTGGGTCTCCTCTTTAGTTCGTCAAAACGTGTTCTGGCTGCATTATCACGAATTCATCATAATGAGGAGCGCATGTATTAAGCAACAATTTTCATAATGAGATTGCAAGTTTTTTGTTTCTTTTACGCTTTGGATCCTTTTCCAAGTTGTGAAAAAATGCGAATTGGATTAAAGTGTACGAATTGACCACAAATAAATAAAGTTATTCAGATATTTTTAAGGTTTTTAAATTAAATTGGTAATGCGGTATAATCGATTAAGAGAGATTTAAAATTTAATATTTCTCTTATTATTGAGGGTTTAACATAAAAATTCCAGAATATTGATATTTTTAATTAGGATAGAATGACATGGAAGAAAATTTAAATTAATAATTAAACATAATTTACATTTCGCAGAAAAATTAAAAAAAAAAAACACCGGTAGGAATTTTTTTTTTAAATGTTCAACATTTATAAGCTTTATCTTGTATAATAAATACTCTTTTGTTGAAAGTTGAACTTTCTTTCTGAACCAATGTTTGTAGTCCCTGTAATGCTATTCTTTTGCACCAAATTTTTTCCTTCAAAATTTTGACACCTGAATCATGACATTGTGTAAACCCGCTTTTTTATTCGCAGTACTGCTGCAAAGCCAGATAATCCTTTACATCAAAGTCAGGTGTCATCCAAAGGTAAGAGCATCGAGTTGGGGCCATTGTATGAGTGATTGGGGGAAGAGCGAGCTTTTTCCCCCCCTCCGTCTTCACGCCGCCCCCGAAAGCCAGGAGGGGTCATGAGGAGGAGGAGGGACCGGGTACGGTTGGTTTTCTTGTCAGTTGCAACCGCAGGCCACCCGCCAAGTTTACATTTGATTTAATATATTTGATTTGGGGAGAAATTTCTGATAAGTTGCCACAATGTTGAAAATTAGTCGTTTATGCCTTTTGAGGTGCAGGAGAATTTATGATATTTTTGTATAAATAAAATATCAGATAACGATTAGTGGAAATTTATATTTTCATTAATTACAAAAGAAAATTACGAGCTTTGGTAACGTTATTTAAATTATGTATATATTTTTTGTTCATCTTTTTTTTTGGTGTTGCGTGCGTTCTGTATATGAATTTTTATTGGATTTTTTTGCTTTTAATTTATTTCTGCGTGATTAAAAGCTAAAAACAAGTGCAAAGTTATAGTGTAAATATTCGAATGAATTTTTATATAGTTAAGGTATATAATACTTGGACAGGTTTAATGCGTAAATGCACATGTAATTTCATTTTAATTGAAATTTAAAATTTAAATTTGGAGGAGGACGAATGATAACGGATTAAAAACAATCTGTTTATATAGAAAAGTGAGCTTGAGTTGAAAATTTGCAATTTTATGTCATTGCCGATTCGTTTCTTATATGGTGCCTATGCAAATGACGGGCATTAATTTTAACTAACACGGCAGATTATAGCTTAAAAAATGACAAGTACTGTTGCTGAATATCTTTAATAGATAAGATGATTCGAATATTTGCATACAAAACATATTCTTAATTTAAATTTTTTACATTTTATCTTCAGCAATTTTTGAATAGAAAAGTCTTAAGTAATTTTTTTTTTGTTTTTAACGTTGCATTATTATTAATAAAATAAAAAATTAAAATTTAATAAAAGGCTCTAAACTTTTTCCACTTCACAGCTTAGGGACTTAAAACATTAAGCAACTCATAATTATATTCTTGAAGAAATGAATTATTTTGAGAATTTAAAAATCCATTTATACGATGTAAGTAGATCTATAAATTATTAGACTTCTCGCATAACGTGGTAGATAGTGCTTGGTTTATTTGTCTTAGGGGAAACTTGTAAACAAATATATATCAATTTTTCTATTTAATATTAAAAAAGAACGAAAAAAAATATTAATTTTGAAGGAAACTTGTTGACAAATTGTGATTAGATGGAGCGATTTGAATCACTTTTATATTTTTATTTTATCTCCTAAATGACTTAATCACCAAACATTACACACGCTTCCCTCTATTCGAAATTTTTTTTCTTTCACATGGTCACAAGCTTCAATTTAAAAGGCGTAATTTGGCAAAAAGAGACACATTATCTTGAACAAACATTATGTCGAGTTTGGTACAACGAAAATGAGGGGTGTAGGAGAGGAGTATGCACAGGTGAGGCCATCTGGCTGATCAGCCCACCTGCCACACGCACACAGTCTTCTGATGATTGCCTCGATGGCATTTGATTTATCTGGCAAGCCATCGCTTGATGAAGGGAGGGTCCACTTATAGATGATCAGCATCAGTCCTGACGGATATCTAGTAATTCATTAGTCAAGCGACGAATCATTCCCCTGTCCTGTATGTATTTACCATTGATTTGCATCGTTATATGTCAAATAAGGGGCATAGGGTTCAGAGAAAATCTAAAAGTTGAGACCAATTTTTGAATGATCGCGAAAAATCAGCCCAGAATTGTTGTCGCGTTTAATCAACACTTGAAACGTGGTGATGACTTCACTTTAACTTTGTGTCGCTCTCGAACGATGTGGGAATATGGTAAAATGTGCGAGAGATGTTGCAAAAGGGCAGTGAAGTTGATTTATGATGAAGTATTTGAAGGCGTCTGTGTAGTAATGGTTTAAGAAGAAGAAAAAAAATAATTTTTGAATGTGAAAGTCACGTTCGAATGCTGCAAATGTATTCTGAGAGGATATCATAAGTGAAATGAATTAGATTTAGTTGGTTTTGGTGAAGAATTTGGTATTTGAATTAGCGTTTTAAATTTAAAAGAAGGAAAAAAAAGTTGGCGTTTAGTTAACCGCTGTTTGATAATGTTCATTAAGTGTTGATAGTCTGCAATTTACAGGTTGGTGGTTTTTAAAAAAAAAAATTGGGGGGAAAAAATCAAAAATAAACAACGATGATTCAGAGTGTCTCGATAAAAACCAACAACAGGTTTCGCTGGGGGAAATTATAAGGATTAAAAAAAAAAATTAAGTACCGGATTCGCATTAAGTTTTGAACTATATAATAATGGAAGAAGCGGGAATAATTCTTCAAATTTAGAGATATTTTGTATAAAAAAATAATAATGGGATAAGCACAGGTGGGCAGTGATGCGGTTAGTCGTCCGGCTGAGTGGTTATTTCTCGAGCGATTTCCATCATTCTAGCGACAGGACAAAAGAGGTTGGATCAAGGCTGAAGTATATACGACCGAATGTGACGTCTACTTCCTTTGGTGTGGACATTTGAGGAAATAGCCAGTGGATAGTAGTAGCACTCCCCTCCCTTCGCTTCGCTTCGACTTCCTGTGCCTGCGCGATCTGATAAGGGTTTTCTTTCTGAATGGTCATCCATGTTTAGTTGCGTCGCTTTTAGTGTTTTTATTTCGCGGATATTATTTTAAATTTATTAAGATTAGCCTGGAATAGGTACACATAGTTTTACACGTTTCATGTGCAATTTAGATGAAAATAAAGATGTGTACACAACTGCTACTTAACGGTTTGAATCTGAGAGTTTATGAATGGTTCACTGGTTCATTACTTCTGCACGGAAGAATTTTATCATTATTTATGACTTTTATGTTAGGCTTTAACTCTTTTTTTTTAATTTTTAAAGAAATTAGTGTTATGTAGAATTGTTAGTTGTCACAATTGTCGGTCAGTTTTCTTGAAATTCGGAAAATTCAAGGTATTTATTGCAACACTAACTGCTGTTGTTCGACGTAACGTCAAACAAACGTCTCATCGAAACACGTAAAGTCGAACAAGCATAGATATTGTAATGTATCGTAACAGAAACGTACCGAAGGAATTATATTCTTATGTCGAATAAGATTTAATGTTGATTTTAACACTTAAAAGTTAAAATTCCGTTTTATTTTATTTGTTATGAAAAAACAGGTTCAATTTTGTGCTTCGTTGTTTGTTTGCTATAAACCTGCAAAAATGGGTCACTCAAATATACAAAGATAAATACTAAAATCATTGAAATTCGAAAATTAAAAAAATAGTAATAATAAAATAGAGTAGTGAAACTATTTTTAATGTTTCTACAGTTAAAATTTTTCCCCTAATGCAAACTACTTAAAAAATATTTTTTTTTATTTTATTTTTTATTATTATTTACTACGCAATGTTATTTTATGGGTTTTGTGTGTTTACTATGCTTAACTTAACGACCGGTTTCAGTTTGCTATCCAAAAAATCTCATTTTTTACGCTCTGTTTTTATGGAAAAACAAAGAAAACCCATCAAACCATCCAGAAAGATTTAATATTTGTTCTTAAGTACAAAATTCCGGTGAAAAAAGCACAAAAAAAAATCTTAAAAATCATCAAACCAACAAAAATAAATTTTTATTCCCTAATATTTTTTAATTACATACATTAAAATTGAACAAATGACATTCCACACCTATACAATTTGTTTTTATAGATGTTTATCTCATAATTTATGTTGAGATCCTCCAGCACCCAACTTTTAGCATAAATCTCCCACGATTTTATGAAGTGAAAGGGTGTGGTCAGTCCGTGTCGTTGTCTTATCGTCCTTCTCTGCAAAAGGTAAATTCACAAAACTGCTTTCCTCCTGCTGACACTCATGGGCCTAAGAATTACGAGCAATGTCATTAAGCAAAGACAGGTAGCATGAGTCAAAATTCACAAGAGTAAGACTCTCCAGCCTACATCTCATATCTTAAAATGGCACTCCTAAAAGAGAGAAAAGTGACTGGTACAATTTATATTTTTGCATATCCCACCACCTATATGCAGCATCCCACTGAGACGTGGCTGAAGAAGAATCTCCCTTTTTTTTATATTTTATTTTATTTAACGCGTATTTCTTTTTCTTTCTCCCTGTGTGAATTCTTCTACATAAATTGCGAGCAGCTGAGCAGGAAAGGTAAAGTTATTGCGTTGTATGATATTCGTGCACTGTACATTACACTAGTAAGGGTGATGGGCGGCCGAATTTATATTTTCTCAAATTGCATGCCTCGTTTTATGGATGCGAAACCCAAAGTTGCAAATGGTTTTTCTAAAAGGGTTGGACGCAATCAGCATACAGAGGAGGCTTTTTCACTAATTACATAAACACAGGCTCCTAATTAAAGGTGAAAATACTTAAGTTTCTCTTTTATTGGTTTTAAGTAATAAAAAATTTTTCTCCTCTTCTTCTTTTTAATTCGCTTTTTTGATGTACTTGCCAAATCTTTCTCTTTAAAGTTTGGTGCGAAAAAAAATAAAAAGTTGGAAGATAAAAAGAAAGAAAAAAAAGTGGAGGGTAGTTGGATAATTTAAAATATACACCATTATTATATATATTTATGTCCAAAGGGGCCGCAAACAATGCATATAAATTAGCTAATTAGACGAATTGTTATTTTAATTTTATTTAAATTTTTTATTAGACATGCGAAAGATATAAAAAGATCAGCGACGCCCCGAAGAAATAGTTTCATTTTTGTGGGTTTTCTATTTCAAGTGTTTGGTTTTGAATCATAAACGGTTCTTGTACATCTCCGCTTTGCGAAGGATGCCAAAATAAATCAGCAGGAAATTAAACGCAGCGGCGTCATGGTTACCATGCAATGATTTATGTTGATGGCAGTAGTTGAGTGGTCGGCAGCATTAATTTTCTCGACGGGGTTTAGAGCATCTTAACGACAATTTTGGCTCGTGTCCACTCGGGTATCTGAGTAAGGCATCGTCTTTGGACGAAACCTTGCTGCCCCTTTGAGACTCATCTTCAAACAACATCTTTGGCTAAACCTATTTATCTTCAAATCGCAAGAGACTTAATGGGAAAAGGTTTTTTTTTTTCCTTCCTCTTTTTTCCCCTTCTTTTTAATGGGTAAGATACAAATTAACTTTACTTTTTCCCATTCTAAAGACTCGAACCAAGAAATTCCTTAGGGGCTGCGAGTTATACTCAAGTTTTGTAGCATTTTTCACAAAAAATAAAATGTTTAAGGTCACAAAAAAAATTGCTGCAACATGCTTTTTAATCTTGTTCTAATCAAATTAGTGTGCTAAGAGAAATTTAAATTATGGGGTTAAAGGCTTAATGCTATGTCCTGCTGTGCGTTTCGTGTCACATAACTTAACATGCGCACGGACATTGCGCCTTTTTTATTTGCTTCTAATGAAAATAACGAGTTCTTACTTTGGCTTTTTAAAAAAAAAAAAAATTTGTTGTTGCTAATTTATATGAAATATATGATATATTTTTTTCTGGTTTTGTTGGGATTAAAAAAAACACGTGAATATATGAGATGGAAAGATTGGTTGATGTTTTTAACAAGGGCAATGACGAATGGAAGAATAGAATTGCGTTGTTTTATCGCTACACATCACGAACTGTAGAAAAGGAAGTGATACCAGATTATCACGCACAGGAATTTTATGAATATACATTCATTATTTGAAAAGATATGTTGTGTGTGGACGTCTGGTTTGGATCTCTATTAAGTTTTTTGGCGTTTTTTAAGAATAGATCAGTTAAGGTATGATGTGGCACTATAGTGAAACATTATCATCAAACCCATCTGTGATACTTGCAGAAAAGTCAACATCTGCTGGAATCAAAAAATGAAATAATTCCACTCGGGGGCTTCTGTTTATTCTTTTTACTTTTTCAAATTTAATGAGTTAGAGATTCGGAATTATGATAATTACGGCTGAGCTGTAAATTTTATCGAAAACTATTTGTTTTTCAACAGTTTTCTTGATTATAAAAACAAAACAAAAACATGGAGTTGATTGCAAAACAACTTTACAAATTAAAATAACGAAAAAATGCCGTTTTTTATTATACAGAATGGCTTTAAAAACTAGTCGAAAATAGAACAGGTCCATTTCTACGTAAAAGGCCAGGTCAGTTAGTATTGAGCATAAAAACTGAACTGAATTTGCAGAGAAAGGGGCCATTGAAAGGCGGGTCCGCGCACAAGTGACCGCGAATGGCGAACGAGTGGACGCAGACGGGTTGGTGTGATAAAGCGGGGTTTGGAATCGTGCAATAAATGTAAGTATTACGATAGAATGGGTTCGAAATGCAGTGTATTACCTCTTCCATAAGATTAAATTAAAAAAATAAGCCTAAGATGAAAAAAGATGCACGAAAGGCAAGCATTAAAGATGAGAAAAGCCTATCACAGGATGACCAACATGCTTATTAGTGCCACACGCAACCCGAGAAAAGATCCTATCTAATACAAGATGGAGAGAAGAGACTGGTAACAAGTAACACATCTTGAAATATGATCTTGAGATTTATGGGTTGAAACTATAGGTGTTACTATTGTTTACGAGACTGGAAATTGCAAGTTGTTGTGTGACGGTAAAAGTCGTTGCAATTTGATTGGGATTAAAGGTACCGAAGCAGTGGCAATTTATGGGTTTTTAAATTAGTTTCTTGTAAAGTAAACATTAGGAAAAACAAGTGATTCTAGTACTAGGGTTTAAGTTTTAAGTGAATTTAGTTGTTGACAAGAAACTTAAAATTTATCACGCATAGTGCTGTTCATCACCAGGAAATGTGGACATTTTTAGACATTTATTGTTAAGAATTTCTGTAGTGATATTGTTTTAAAAAAAATATAAATTACTTTCCAAATATAGGAATAATGAGAGGGGATTTTATTTTTTTGAGTGAAAATATTGAAATGAGTTTTCATCAACAGTATTGTAAGGTTGCTGGAGAAATAGATGAAAGTTATCAGATTTTCCATGTTTTTCTCAGTAATCTTGGAATATTGACCAAAGCTTGTCACTTCATCCGCAAGTGACCATTTAATATTGAACTCAACATTTGAAATTTTTTTTAAATTTTTATTTCTTGACTTTCTTTGCACGGGAAAAATAGTTAAGGAAGAGAGGATCCTGTATGGAGCTATTAAAATACAATTAGATTAAGATAATTTACTTGTTTAGATGATGAAATTTCTCCATTATTTAGAAATGATAGTGCAGATCAAAATTTGTAATGAAATGCGTATAATAAGGAAGTTAAAGCCTTACCCATCTGTTATGCCGAGTTTGTATTGTGTACTGCAGAAATTCACAAATGGTCGTGACTGATTTATTACACTGATGTTATTACTATTATAAGCGAACTTTGCCAAACAAGGAAAAAAAAATTACCAAGCGTGTTATTACTCTCTTGAGAAAGAGGTCATACATCTTAAATGCATCCACTAATAACATGATTGATACAATTTTTACAATCATCTTTTAATTGGGTTTTATCATTACAACTTCTCCCAAGCTGCGCAATAAAGTTTTTTTTTCCTCTTCAAACTTTAGTAGCCTGCAACTAGTGTACACAGTATATTTTTTAAAAAATTTTAATTTAAAAAAATAATCACCAAAAGATGATACGTGGAGACAAAGGGAAAAAAAATATGAAAAAGGGGGTATACGATGTCCTGCTTTTAATGGGTATCATTTCAGGAAATTTGGCGAACGAGTCGCCAGCATATCTGCAGTTGAGAGCTCCTCCTCCTGCGGCTCTGATTGGGCAGAAGCTGTCCGCGCAGCATCCCCATCGCAGCATCCCATAAGCGAGATGCTGTAATGTGAATGGTGAGTGGATGGGAAGCCATCTTTACCCTTGCTCGTCCCCTCCTCTTCTCATGCTGACGCCCTTAATTGATAAACAATAACGGCCAACGGCACGTGCGAATAAAAAGAAAATGAAAAATACTTTTAGAATGGCAGCTAAAATAATGCTCGCCACGGCTTTAACTGCGCACCCTGATTAAATAAAGTAAATGTAAACAGTTGTGAAGGAGAGAGAGAAAAGTGTTATGAAACTAAGTACAGATGTGAGGAATTGAAGAAGTGATGGAAGTGTGTGGTTTAGTGCAGATGAAACAATGAATTAGGATCTTTAAAAATTGTAAATGACTAGGAATTATGATTCGAAAAAATATTTGTATTGAAATTGAGCTTTAAGTTACAGAAAATACATATTTCAACCAAAACAAGTAGCTTTAGAATGGTAGAAAAACATGCAGTTTGTTTAGCCATGCTTTGTATACATTCCACGCAAGCTTCGAAAAGAGTATAAATAATATTTTTTTTTACCAGTAAGGAATAAATTGTACTTGTTTCTTGTAAGGTTTCCTGCAATTTGTTGCTTGAAGCGCGCTAAAGTCTGTGTAGGTTGAAATGCGCGGAATAACAGTGGAAGGAATTTTCGTCCAATGTTGTGTGTGCTATAAACAAAAGGAGAAAGGGAGAGAGAGAGAGAGCGTTGCATAATAACACTCATTAACGATGCAAAGTCGTTTGTAACGTTGAAAAAGTCAAGCGCCACTATCAAAACAACACGGTTTGATTGCTATAAATTATACAGAACAAATGATACGAAATAATATTTGGTTGCGACTTTTTAGATCGCAAATGCGCATCATTATGCTGTTCGATTGAATTCGATTGAATTTACAATATTTCTAATTCTTTAACGTAGTTTAGATGTAGGTAAAACTGCCTAATTGAGGGTTTTACCAAATTCTTGTGGAGCCCTGGTATTGCTTGCGTGCACTTTGTCGTTGCGTTTTGGAAAAAATGGCTCGAGAACACTTGTCAAATGGCGGCTTAGATGCAGATATGGATTATCAAATTCTTTTATAAATTTATTTGGGGTTAGTTGAAGCTTGCTTAATTTTTGCAGGTTGATAGGCGTACGAGTTTTCTTGAGCTGTTAAGTTTTAAGTTAATATTCAAAAATCAAGAGATTAAATTCGTCTTTACAAAGTTTGAGGAATTAAATTTTCTTATTTCATTAAGTTAATTTGATCAACGGCACTACTTACCTGTCAGTGGATTTAGTTTTTTTCAATATTTAGTCATCGGTATTTATGCACAAATTAAATTTAGACAGGTTTTTGAAAAATATTTATTCGTGTAATTTTGTTCGTTTTTTTGAACATCTACTGTGGGTAGTAGGAAATCATAACTTTGAAAACATTTAATATAAAATTATAGTCTACTACTAATTTCGGGTTGAGCATCTGGCGCTGAACATCTTTCGGCCTATAAAAATAGTAAATTAAAAGCTGTACGAACAGAAGTGTAGTTATTACGATAATTTAAAATTGGTCATTTGAAGAAACATTGAAAGGTGTTTTGTGTGAATTTTAGCACACAATAATGAATAGAGAGACAAGGAAGAAAAATGAGTCTAGAGCAGAGAGCAAGGAAGTTA